>JAOEHI010053966.1:0-14564 GCA_025447815.1 Percopsis transmontana | reverse complement strand
CCCCCCCCCCCCCCCCCCCCCCCCCCCCCCCCCCCCCCCCCCCCCCCCCCCCCCCCCCCCCCCCCCCCCAAGAGGTGAGAATAACGGTACAGAATGGGTTGAAATGTAACACAACTGTTTTTATTTTTTATTAACCACAATTTTTTTTTTTATTCTCCCTACTCAAGGGGGTGGATTTAGGTCTCCAGAAGGTGGCTTCAGAGGGCGAGGTGGTGGAAGGGGGGCACCGAGAGGTAGGGGAGGAAGAGGTGGCTTTGGAGGAGGAAAGAAAGTTTTGGTTGAACCACACAGACATGAAGGTACGTCTTTATCATCATCTGGTGATAGCATTTTCTTGGAATTGGGTGAATAATGCATAGCCTACATGTGATCACCACTTTGTCTCTTATCAGGAGTATTTATCTGCCGAGGGAAGGAGGATGCGCTGGTGACCAAGAACATGGTACTTGGGGAGTCCGTATATGGAGAAAAGAGGATCAGTGTGGAGGTTAGATTTATAATATGGTTATAATTGTATCCCATTAACCAAGGTCTATCCTCCCCCTCATTTAATTGATTTTCATAAATTGTTTGTTGTTAGTCTAAATTAACTAAATTAAGAGTAATGTTTTGTTGTGAGGAATTTTATTCCTGCCATTTTTTGCTGTTGCTTGAGCAAAGGTGTGCAGTATGTTCTAAGAATCTCCTCATCCTATTTTTTTTTTTATTTATTTTTTTTAATCTTGTTGGGGCAGATTAATCTAGTGGTTGATTCCCACCCAAAAGGTAACAAGCCCAACCTACCTTTAAGCATCATTGAGCACAATGCCTAACCCCTAGCTGCTCCTTAATACTTGTAAAAGTAGCTTTGGATAAAAGCATCTGCTAAATTACCCATTGTAAATTTTGACCCTGCATGTGGAATTGCTGTGTTTGAAGGGGATCTGGATGGCTGGGCACCATGTGCATTTAGTCTTTTGTATGCTCTCTTCCCCTCAGGAAGGAGAGACTAAGATTGAGTATCGTGCCTGGAATCCATTCCGTTCAAAGCTGGCAGCTGCGATTTTAGGAGGTGTGGACCAGATCCACATTAAGCCAGGGGCAAGGGTCATGTACCTGGGAGCAGCCTCTGGCACTACTGTGTCCCACGTGTCTGACATAGTTGGACCGGTGAGTAAATCAATGGCCCAGGAATAAATTCATGTTTTGGAACTGGTGATGACAAAATGTAGATCTCTGTAAAAAGGCTAAATATATTTAGGAGGGTGAAAAAGCCAATAACTACACCAATGTATAACATGGACCTTCTTGCACACAGGAGATGCAGCTATTGGGGGAAACTTCTTCCAATATGATAAATGAATACAATAAAGTAAATAAAACCTTGTTGGTTGATCTCCCCCTACTGCGTTTGTGCTTACAGGAAGGGCTTGTCTATGCAGTTGAGTTCTCCCACCGGTCAGGTCGTGATCTTCTCAATGTGGCAAAGAAAAGGACCAATATTATTCCTATTATAGAAGATGCCCGTCACCCACACAAGTATCGAATGCTCGTTGGTAGGTAGCTACAATTGAGTACTGCATGGTGGTTGGCAGGTGCCAGCTGCATGTCATGCCGTATGTCTTCTGTCATTATTTTATTTAATATTTTCATTGCACAGTCCCATACACTCTGCAGCCCATGTAACGAAATTGGATTTGTTTCCCAATAGGCATGGTAGATGTGATCTTTGCTGATGTGGCACAGCCTGACCAGACAAGGATTGTTGCTTTAAATGCTCACAACTTTCTAAAGAACGGAGGACACTTTGTAATCTCCATTAAGGTACAGTAAAACCACTATTCTATTAGTTTTATTGTGCCCCACCCTTATCGGTTCAGTACTGCCATGTTGTTGGTTTCTTCCCCTTTGAATAATTTTGCCACGGTGAAAGGTTAGCTTTCTCGTATTTCCAGTGTGATATAGAGCTGATATGTTATTTTCCATGTCTTTTATTTAAAAAAAAAAATAATTTTTTTTTTACTCTTTACTACGGATTTAACGATATCAAAATCTTATGGTACGATATTAAAACAAAACACAAATGAAGACTTAGAAGAAAGTGCCATAAGTGTTAAACAATGATTGAACATTTCAATGATGAACAAATTAACCATCTCGTACCCTGTCCTCTTTTCTTTATCCTCTAATCATAACTGTTGCTTAGAGGTATAGTATGAGATGGGTCAAATTACCTAAAACTTGTATAAAATATAATTTCACCAGCTGGACCGTGACAAAGGTAACTTATTATTTTTCTAACATTCTCTATGCTACTACCTTCCACGTATATTGGGTATTAACCTCTTCATCACTAAGACCTTTGGTCATCCCCAAAAAAGGATTCTCAAACTGAATAGAGTATATCTCCACAACTACAAGGGCTATACACAAGATTTCTCTTGAGGTGAAAGAATCAATGTGGATGTTACTGGTTCAGAGTACATGAAGCTAGAACACAGAAATAAATGGAAGATTTAATTTTCGGCTGACAGAAAATCATGTTTTACAATTAATATTTTATTGAAATTATGCAGATGAAACACTTTGGGACCATAACATCTAATGAGAATTTGTCAAGTTTGATGTCAATAATTCAGTAATTTCCTTTTTTTTTTAATACAAAGATGTTTACAAAGATTTACAAATGGAGAAAATTGTAGTGAAATGCATTATAGCGCTATCTCAACAACCCATTGGTCAATCAATCCTCCAAACCTATCAAATTGATCCCATAGACTTTCAATGCAGTGCGTTTTGTATTCGAAGGTCCAAAAGATGGCGATACGCACATGTGTTGTGAGCGTCTACCCACTTTATATACAAAACACTTCCTGGTCTATGTGTACACACCAGAAGTCCCTTTATCAACTCAAAATGATAGACTATGGGATTTATTCGATCAAATAAAACTTTTGGTAACCAAAACGACAAAGGTAAGACTGTTTGTTGTTAAAACAATGGAAGTTTGTTTATGTAAGTTCTTTTACGGCTCGTTCAATGGGTGTTCGTCGTAGCATGGCTTACACTATTGGAATCCGTGGATATAGGCCAGTAGAGTGGAATAAGTCGTCAATAATTAACGTTTTCCATCACAACACGTGTGCGTATCGCCATCTTTTGGACCTAAAACTCAATCGCACTGCATTAAAAGTGAAAATTCCTGTATTTCTTTTTATATTGCAGAAAAAACGTATATTGCATTGTTTTTTTAGTTTTTTTTTCCCAATATTGTACAGCCCCATTTCTGAAAGCACTTTTATCTACTGAACTTTGCTTCTTTTTTGTTTTTCTTTGCTGACAATGTATACACATGGCCATTTAGACCATGTCCACGCCAGTGGTGCTGCATAAATGTAACTGTCTGTGCTTTCTTTTTCTTAGGCTAATTGTATTGACTCCACAGCAGCTCCAGAAGCAGTGTTTGCCTCAGAAGTGAAGAAGATGAGCTCTGAAAACATGAAACCACAGGAACAGCTCACACTGGAGCCATATGAGAGAGACCATGCTGTTGTAGTAGGCATCTACAGGTATGTACTCTATGTACATGGTGGTGGGAGGATTAAACGGTTGAGTATGTTGACTGCTTTAGTTTTTTTTTTTTTTCTCATTGGTACTGGACAAACGATAACTTGATCTTGATGTGTCCCTAAAATGAATTATAGTCTCATCTATTTTATTGGGGACCAGGTTGAGGGTCAAAGTTATAAGCCTACACACTAAATCCCTTTATCCATGAAGCCCATTTGTAGAGTATGAATGTCTACTAATAATTTGAAATATGCAACCATAGTACCAAATACATATGTGCTGATTTTTCTCTTGCAGACCACCTCCTAAACAGAAAAAATGAGCCATGGAATAATACTTTTTTTTTTTTTTTTTTTTTTTTTTTGGGCAAAACTACTTTTCTTACGATATTTTTCAATCTCTGTGCATCCACTCCTGTATCCCCATCTTGCTATCAGGTTTCAAAACGGTATCTCTATTGGACTGACTACTATTGCTGTTGATTGCACAACATGCAACTACACACCATTTTGTACCTATCGTAATGGGCAATCAACCATTTGCTTGTAGGTTATTTTCTTTTGCTTATGATGCATGGCTCGGAGTTGATTAACTCACCAGAGATTTTGATTTGTTCATAGAATCAACGTTTAGTTCTAATTATAGTAAATCTAAATTGCTTATAATTATAAAAAGTGTGCTTTGTGATCAGAAATTGGATCCAAATTACACTGTTCTACTTTTGTAGATGGGGTTGCGTTTTAGTTATTGTTGTGCTAGCAATCTGGTAGTTAAAATGTCCTGATATTTTGTATTCATTTTATTTTTTGCAAGCTTCACCGATTTGCTCCAGTTTAGTTTCCAATACTGGCATTTCCAGCTAGCCTTCTCTGATGGTTATGAGAGTATCCTGACTACAATTCCACAAAACGATAATGCCTCAATAGCATATGACCCAAGTAGGTCCTTGCCAGTTGTTGCTCAGAACTGGGGGGGGAAGGGGTGTGGAAAAAAACTTGAAACAAGATTTTCTCTCCTTCTGGAGCTGTCAAATATCTAATTGGTTTTTAATATGCTGTATTGGAAATTAAGTGAGAAAAGATTCTACAGTTTTTCTGGCCTTACAGATGCCTCTTTCTGCAAGTGTTTGGTCTTTTGCTGACCTCTAGTGGAAGCGGGCCACACACATACAATGTAGTTCTTTAAGAATGTCTTGCCGTTAGATTTCTTTTTTTACCCATATGCCCTTAATTACTATGAAGTTACTATTAAAAGTACTACAATCACTGACAACCCTGCAACTTAAGAGTGTTTTCATTGATGTATTATAGGATATGATACAATAACATGCTGGTATAAACGGTATGTACTTTATTTCCCCTAAATTTCTTGTTTACTACCGTGGTTTTGTCTTTCATTTTGTGTACATTTTTATTCTTTTTTTATTTTTATTTTAAATAGTCTCAGCTTGTTAAAATAGCAAAGTAAATCATAAACCGACTTAAGTGTTCCTCGGGGAAAAAATGTGTCACATTGAAAACCATTGAAAATGCAATTATTTTTTTTATCCCACATTTATGTTAACATAAACTGATGCATTCCAATAAATTAAAATATCATTTTGGAGTACTAACTTTCAATTTTTATATTTGTCCACAAGATGGCGCTATTTCCCCCCATTCAAAGCATGCAGAAAAAATGCACTTTTTTCTGTTTACTGCAATGTGCCTTGCTACTGAAATTGTGTGTTTTTTTTGTTTTTTGTTTTTTGTTTTGTTCAGGGTACCAATTTTTGACTTTTTTTGGTTCTAGTTCAGGTTGTATATGCAGGTTATTAGGAGCAGTAGTCATTTTGAGAGATGGCAAGACACTTCACAACAGAAGGCTCTGGAGATTATCATGAATTCTGATGATGGCTCCAAGGACTCTGAGTCCACGGAGGAGGCCTCAGAAGTAGAATTAGAGCTAGAGTCCAACTGAGACTCATTGTCTGAGTTGGAAGATTCATCTGAACATGAGTTGAGGAGAAATGGACAAATCAGCAGCGGGATAGACCTCAAAGAATGGAAAAATAATTTGGTCTCCCACAAACCAACAATCTCTCCCATATAAAAACTGGAGCCATGTAAACATACTGGCCTTTATAAAAGGGTTAAATTCACGAAAATATAATTAATATTTGATATGTATATTTCAGGCTGAAGTAGTTTTATTAGATTGACTCCTTTTTTAAAGTGGAAAAAAATGAATATAAGATTTTTACAGCAGTTTTTGTGAAGCGGACATTTTCTGCCACGAGGAACAATTAAGTACGTTTATTTAAGGATCTCCTATGGGTTAAGACAGGTTCCATCTATCAAAACATTCTTCAAAAGTAGCCAGTCCCAGGAGGAGAATCGGGGTGAAGAATGTGTGGTAGATCATGACGAGCAAGCTATCCAGGGACCCGAGGACGAAGAGGCTAGTGTTAGCAGCGCAGCACAACCGGCTAGCTGTACCGGTAACAGCAGCAAGCACTGGTTTCATCGGGTGTCTGATCCGGCGTTGTGGGGGCAATCGACGAGGATGCTCGTGCTGTTCTTATCGATCGTGGACCTGCTGCCTTAACCTGTGATGGGGTTTCAGGTGGTAAGGTGCGCTCCCTTACTAATGATCTGCTGTGCTGTCAACTCCCAAATAGGGAAAAGGTTTCCAGAGACAGGATCACCTATTCACCATCTAGAGGTAATATTTTTTGCTTTGCCTGTATGCTTTTTTTTCTACCAAGAGGATAAAGACAGTGAGCCACTAAGGAGAGGAGGAGAAAGACTGATAGACAGAGAGAGCCACTGAGGAAAGGAGGAAAGAGAGACAGAGAGTCCCCGAGAAAAGGAGGAGGTAGTGTGTATATGTGAGAGAATGAAATATAGTATTTAAAAAAAACAAGCTGCTTTATTTTACATTTGATATTTACATTTACTTTTAGGGCATTTGGCAGACGCTTTTATCCAAAGCAAAGTAGTAGATTTGTCAATAGTTGGACAAGTCATACACCAGCAATTGTAATTTGTAAGCAACCAATATTATACCAGAATACATGTGTATACTACCATTTAACTATCATTCAATCATCAAACAAAGTGCCTAATGGCCTTGAATAATAAAGTGCTAAATACATAAGTGCAGAATTTTTTAGTAGAAGATTAAAAAAAACAACCTACATTTGGGGAAGAAACTTGAGTTAAGATATAAGATACTTTCAGGTTTTTGACAAGTTGACCCATACTGTTTGCATCCTTTTCATCACAAGAGGGGAGAGAGACAAAGAGCGGCAGCCCCTGGAGAGCTGAGGACAGGAGAGTAGGAGAGACACAGGCAGGAAGAATTTGATTCATATAACTGGATTGGTAAAGGTGAGGCACTATGTGCTTGCATAAGCCAGCTAGTTGCTCGCTAGAGGTGTTACCAGCAAATAGTAACCAAAAATTCAAAAGCTTGATTGTGTGGGTGGGGTGGGGGCCCCTACAAGACATTGTGCCCAGGGGCCACTGAATTCTAAATCCCGGTTTGATAAGCAGCAGCAGTAGTTTTGTTTGTCGTTTGTGTCTGATTTCTTCAGTAGCAGCTGGTGGCTAATTTCAACGAGGAGGCAGGCTACGCAACAAGCGCAAATACCCACAGTCTAGTTCTGGTAAGTGCATCCCACTACAGCAGTGGTTCTTAAACCCTCTCAAGTGGGGCGTGTGGTTTGTTTTATTTACTGACTTTTCGGACCAAAGCCACTAACGAAAAATGTTGCCACTTATTCAGACCTTCTTAGTGGCTTTATTCAAACGTGATATTGTAGGGCTACTTCGTTTCCATGCATGCTGCTTGGAGTAATCGCAGTTCCGGGGTCTCCCTCTCCTGAGAGTTGAATTGTGACTGGGTGAAAAGTAAGATGAGGCTACCATCCGTTGAACTTTTTCTCATAATGTTGGAGTTATACATTTTCTTTGATAACACACGAATAACTCAATTCAAATTATTATGTTTTTTTTGTTTTTTTTTTTTTTATCAAGGGAGGCAAAACATAGCTTGTTAGATCTCTCACAGTAACATCAGCCACATGACACCCGGCGATAACCTGAATAAATACAGAATCTCAAACCAACATTTTTTTTTTTTTCTCCAATTTCCAAGGAGGCATTGCCTGTCTTACCGCCTCTAACGAGCTGCCGCTCGGTTTGTCTGATTTTATTTGTATTTATTTATTTTTTTTACAGTTATTAACTAAATGGAGTAATCATGTGTGGGGGTGGGGGGGGGTGTTATTTTATTTATTTATTTTTTAAAGAACATGGTTGCTTTTGGGACAGCCGATGAGTTGCAAGCGAATGTGAAGTGCATACCGAAGTACAAGAACGCTTGTGTGATCGCATTGACTGAAACCTGGTTATTAGACCATGACTTAAGCCAGGATTTCGAAATCGATGGCTTTGCTCAGTCCATCCGGTTTCACCATGACGCACAGCAGACCAGCAAAGCAGACCGGCAAAGCACAAGGAGGGGGTGTATGCTTCTATGTTAATTCACATTGGTGTAACACTGTAAGGGAGTCTATCTGTAGCCCTCCCATCGAACTTTTATCCATTTCACTGTGCCCTTTCTACTTGCCATAACAAATTCAACAAGTATTTATGACAGTGGTTTATAGTCATCCTAGATCCAACTTGGTAGATGCAACATCCACTATAGTTAAACTTACCCCGCGTTTTATAGGCTACTTGGTGGTTTTAACTCTTGTAGTCTTAAGAAGCCTCTTGGTCATTTTGATCAGTATGTAAACAACAAGATATGGTAAAGTGTTGTACTTGTGCTATTACACGATAAATATGATACACGATATATGAATCTTATGCAATGGTGCCACTAGGCTCTTCTGACCACAACTGTGTCTTTCTAGCCCTGGTCTATCAATCGGCCCTCGAGAGGGAAAGTTGAGCGCAAAGAGGTCACTATTCATGAACTGAATGGCTGTTTTCACAGCACCAATTGGGAGGTTTTAAAGATTCTTGCACTATCTTAGATGAGCTGGCTCTCACTTATCAAGCTATATTACACTCTGTGAGCAAATTATTATTCCCAGGAAGGATATTATATTGTAATAAGCCCTGGGTCACTAAATCTGTGTGCTGTAGAGACAGTAAGCCAATATAAGTATTTGGGCACTACTTCTGGATGATAAAATGACTTGACGTCAATTCTAACAAGGCTCTGGGTTACTGATCGGAAGTTGGGGGGGGTTCAAACCCCAGCACTACCAAGCTGCCACTGTTGGGCCCTTTTGCAAGGCCCTTAACCCTCTCTGCTCCAGGGGCGCCATATCATGGCTGACCCCAGCTCTGACCCCAGCTTCCTGACAGGCTGGGGTATGCGAAGAAAACAATTTCACTGTGCTCTACTGTATATGTGACCAATAAAGACTCATTATTATCAGCAAAAAGGCCAACCAGAGACTGTTTTTCACATTGCTTTTAAAAATTGTTTTATTCATCTTTTATTGAATCCATTTTAACTTTTGCAATGATCTGCTGGTTTAGCAACCTCAGCATGGTTGGCAAAAACAGGCTGGGAACGATTGTTAAACTTTGCCAAAAGACCATTGGCACTAACTTGTATGATCTTGGCAATGTTTATCAAGTTAGAGCCACTGGGAGAGCAAAGGCCATTCTGGCGGACCCTCATCACCCTATTCATGCAGAGTTTAGACTCCTGCCATCAGGGAGAAGGTACACTTTCCTTAGGAGTTCCAAATCAAACAGATATCTGAGATAATTTGTTCTGTCAGCTGTTGGGATTTTAAACATGCCGTAGGCCTATTTGCTTTTGCACACACACTGTAGTAAAGGACTGACAGACTCTCTGCTTTGTATCTCATTGTAAATTATTGTGATGGCTTCTATTGTACTGTATGTTGTTTGTTTTTATTTACTTATTTATCTTATGTGTATTTTAGTAGCCCTGGAAGCTAGGGGTCAACCAATGTTTTTTTTTTCAGGACCGATACCTATTATTGGTAATTAGAGACCGATAACCAATATTTTTAACCAATGTAGGCTATACTTGCAAAAAAAATTTAAATATTGGTGTCAAAATTTTAAATAAAACAAACTCCAACACAACGTTGTTGAAATGCCTTTATGTTTGATTAAAAGATAACTGGTTGTAATATGAAATCCAGTTCAAAAATGTGACTTTTACGTAGACAACACGTTAACGCGTAGTCAACACGTTATCTACCACCTGTTAACGCGTTAGCAAGTTCTGAGCCATTTGGTCACTTGTCCTGTTTGAAGGGGTGAGTGTTATACTTTTCCATTGGCTGCTGAGTAGTAGAGTTAAACCATTTCTGTAAGCCTGGGGGTTTGCCTGCCTCTATTTAACATACTAAGGAGGAGCCTCCTATTTCTTGGTCATTTTCTTCCTTTTGTATGTAGCCTATAAAAATGTAATATTTGGATTGTAGTTTTGACATAATTTTTTTTTAAATTATTTTCATAAAGATCAATTGTCTCCTTTTGCTCCACTACTGCCTCTTTCGATTTAAAAAAAACACATTAGTGGAAAACGACATGAACCTTTTTCAGCATTTTAATTTAATTTTGACCAGCACATTGTGACTAATTATGGGGCTTGTTAAAACCTAAACGGACCTCTTTTTGTTTAGACATTAAGCACTCAGACATATGTACACAGGTGATATTACCCTTTTTGATTAAATGTACAGGTCAGATAGTAACTGATTTGACTTTCCTGACAGCAGATGTACACTACTGTGCCAAACTCCTAGGTCATCCTTAAAATTCTTAAAGCCTAAAACCTTATGAAGTAAGAGTTTAGCCAGTTACAGCCTATTATACATAATAAATTATATACTGTATATTAATGTGGTTTAACAGTTTTAATTGTGCCCAATATTGTGCAAATGGTCTGATGGCTCTTGTTAAATATCAGCAGACATTTTTTTAGCAATTAAATCATGAGTCTGGCTATCCATAGCTCCTTTCACACTGCATTATTTTCTGGGAGTATTGTCTCACTGTATGAAAGGTACAGAGCGTGAGCATCTGATTTGATCTACCTCTGCGCCAGGAACATGGGTAGTAACAGAGATGGAACAATGTCTGTGTGAAAAGCTACAGCCGTCATGTTGGTGTTGTGTGTGTGTGTTGGGTCTTTTTCTGTCACACTGCTGGTTCCGGAAAATCGCATCACTATGTGAAAGCATGGTTGCTGGATTATGCTGCAAGCTTTTGTTTAGTATGAATGAGCAAATGCGGCATATTGGAGATACTGTAGAAATGAAAAATCGTCCGTAGCTTAATGGATGCAGATCAAACACTGGAACACACACTGACTGCAGCACATATAAGATCTTTATACACCACTGAAAACATAGTTAGGGATCTGATATTGCATTTCTGTCACTAGATCCTAAGAAATATTACACACTGTACCTTTAAATTACTGCTCCAATGATGGATGAGATTAAAAATTTTAAAAAGTCAGGAATAGCTGCAGGAACCTTTTTTGTATGTTTTATAAAAGAACGACAAAGCCTTGTTATGAGCTTTGAGATGAGATGTAAGCCACTTTGCATCCGCTGTCTAGTAATTGACACAGGTGTGTCCAACTAGTTGAGACACCAGGCAGATATATTTTTCGCTTTAGTATTTATTTTGGTTTAAACTAAAGTCGCTTTTTATTGAATGTGTTAAAATCCGTTGGATCAAGTCTTATGTTTTTTATAGCTGATATATTAGTGAGAACCCGTAAGACAGAAACTATACCGTGTATTAAGCATGTTGAAAGTAAATCCATCTTGAAGCGTCTCCAAGTCTGAAAGCCTTGACCACAGCCATCAAATCCATACACTATATCAGTCGTAAATAACTATATAAATACAAAATAAAAGCTAAAATTGCACTTTAATGAATCAATCTATGTCTTTTCACTCTTTTATTTTTTAGTAATTCTGTTTTATTTTCAGAGACAGAAATAAACCAGGTTGACCACTGCTCCACCCGGCTTAATATTTGCTAAGGTGCTGGAAGCATCAATGAGTCCAAACTGATAAAAGATATATCAGCACACTTAAATCTATACAGTGTATAATTTTTTTAAGCTTTCGGTCTAACAGACCTTCATCAGAGCATTCATAACTCAACATTGGATATGCAGGCAGAAATAAGAACCAATCCAGTCACTGGCAGTACCAACACATCTGTGCACGCCAATAGACTGTAAGTCTATGTCAAAACCATGATGACAGAGGCTCCACTTCCTGGGAATTGAGGTTTTGAGTACTGAATGGTGTACTGTGATGCATGCCAATAGAAGCCATACTTGCCCCTTATAATAGTACAATATAATTTGAGATTTGTTTTTTGAGAGGGATCAGGCTTGAGCCATCATAAATCAGAAGTCCCCAGATAAGAAAAAAGCATCTCAAAAGGATAATGGAGAGTTATCAGGTGAGGGGCACCACAAACCATAGACCCTAAACTCTACATGAGAGATGAAGAAAAGAAACATGTTGGATTACAGCACAACACATATCAAAATCCACATTGAGGATTTTCCCTTGTTGTTTAGCACTTGGCACAATTGCCAGATGGATTATTCCCATCTTTTAGAGGAGCTAAAATATTCTGCTTAGAACCTGCCTTAATGTTAGCCCTGCACCAGCTTGTTGCATAAGTTAGGACCTCTTCTATAGACAAAGAGGGGGGGATCCTTAAAATGCTGGGTATGCTAATGCTTATGCTGGATCAGAGGCCAAAATGGCCAGTGTTTAAGAATAGACAGTACAGACAGAGTAACTTTTACGCTATTTGACACTTTTTTGTAAAAAATCAAAATAGAATTTAAATGCACCTTGGTAAGCCTCATCAATACACTGTGAAGAGTAGGCTCTGTACCGAAAGCTTTTTATTTTCTCCATTGCAGCAGCTTTATCAATTAGTTCCTCATTAGAATGACATCTGAGCCTAAATGACTCTAGGGTAAACTGTATTCCAGAGCTTGATGAGCACTGCTAGCTAGGCAGAATGTAGTCTTATCTGTTTATTTTTTATATAAGGCTGCCACTGCATAATTCTATCCACATATCCAAAAAAGACAAACGTTTATGATCATATTCAACTGAGAACATAAGGTCAGGAGGTTTCTGTTAGTGTTAAAAACATAACTGTGTAAAAACAAAGACATACAAATTTTGCAAGGGTGCATTTGCATATTCTAGTGCAAAGGTAGAACCTATCAATGTTCCTTTACATTGTAGGAAGAAATCTCCAATGAAGGAGAAATAGTTCAGTTTAAGGACCAAATCAGGTGGTAGTGCTTCATCTGTGCAGTCTTAGATAATACTCAAGAGCCTCAAGACCTCTTACAAGGAAGATATTTGTGTAGAGGCTTTCCACATCTAAGGTGGCCAGAATAACATCATTGGGTAACTTTTTTAATCTTATCTTGTTGAATAAATCAATCTTTAATATATGATGGAAGCCTCTGAAAAGATGGTTTAAGAAAATGATCAAAATAGTTAATTAATAGATAATGGCTCTAGTAGATAATCATTGATGGCTACAATATGTTGGCCTTTGGGTTTAACCAACCAAGTGGAGCAACTGTTGCAGGCAGCATGATAGAATTGTTAAGCTGTGGCCTATCAGAAGGACTCCCTCCCATACACTCACTCATTAGATCTGCCTAGATTAGATCTGCTCATATTTGGCTCTATGATTTGGCTGCTTCAACTCAGTTTTGATTATACTGAATTCTCAGTAAATTATTAGAATTACATAGAACACTTATAATAAATCAGGTGGCCTATATTCCAATTATTTTAAACTACCTAAAATCAGTGTATATCACCTTAAACAATTGGAGTTTCTGATACTGGTTTCAAGTGTTGTAATACTAGGGCAAGTCAGTTACAGGCTGCTTAATTGCTTGTTAAGCTGCAGTCAATCACAACATTGCCTCCCCTCCCCCACTCATTTGCAGCCTCTTTGAGCTATGCTATGTCTTTTTGGATGCGGACGGTGCAGTATGCTGGATCGCGAAGATTACTTGGGTGCCATGAGTAACGTTAACAGATTTAATAACTTAATTGAACGAATTCAGAACAGAGAGGAGCGGCCGAGTTCTTCCGAGAGTCTTGTCGAAAGGTAAGTACTTTGAATTAGCTGGGAAATATCTGTAAAGGACCCCAATTAACCGTGTGTTTCAAAAGGTTTAACATTAAGTTCCTCATGCAACTTTATTCATGTTATTGGAGTCTCCTTTTAAGTTAACCATAATAAACATTTGACAGTAAGTAATTTAAGAGTAATTTAAGAAAATCATGTTTAAGTAGTGTTAATAAAATATTCTGTGATGTTGTCTCAGTGAATTTCACTGGGGAGGCAGGTTGAAGTGTGTTGTAGTGTTTGCTAACATTAGCCTAACTATGTAGCAAGCTAACTAAACAAACTTGAATTAGTAGCCAAAGATGTACTACTTAGCTTTCCATTTCAGTATTCAGACCGGAGTCCAGGGGAGATGTTTGCTAGCGCTAACTGCCTTCAATTTCCAGCAAGTAGGGAAACCAGACTTTTATTAACGTAAACACTCTTACCTACACTGCACATTTACTGCCACACTGACAACTTATTGCTCATATTTTCCTCTGCTCAGGCAGCAGAAAATGACTTAAAGCAAGAGGTGTCTTGAAGAATGAGGAGAGGGAGCTAGCCAATTTTTTAATGTTACCGTGCTCACACAGCGTGCGAGTAAAAATCACATTAATAATAACCGTGTGAAATTTTTGTAGCGGGGATCATAATTCAGATGCGGCGATGTGCCGAATAGAGGGAACACTGGTTTGTTATTTGCACGCCACCAACTGTGACGCTGCACTGCCGCACTCGCGAATTCAGTCTCTCTTTTTCTGTCGACATTAAAGGACCAGTGTGTAATATTTAAGAGGCTCTAGTGACAGAAATGCAATATAAGATCCACAACTATGTTGT
>JAOEHI010053965.1:0-14565 GCA_025447815.1 Percopsis transmontana | reverse complement strand
TCTGAACACACAGCAAGGGGAGGTGGGGGGATGAGACACAGGGTGGGTGGGTGTGAGAGAGAGAGAGAGAGAGAGAGAGAGAGAGAGAGAGAGAGAGAGAGAGAGAGAGAGAGAGAGAAAAAACCTAATGCACTGCGGTGTTGTATAGAAAGCAGGTCAGTGGAATAGGTGTGTTTGTGTGTGTGTGTGTAGGGGTGTGTGTATATACGCTCCCTCCTTATACATGCTGTCATTTCCAAAGCTTAACAATAAATAAAAGTCTGATAGATAGACAGATAGATTGATAGATTGCCCTGTTTTATGACAAACCCTTTGCTTTTGCGCAATCAACAAAAGCAGCTCAAACTTGAAGCACACATTTAAAATGAGCTTTTTTTGTGGACTGAATATTGCAATAAATAGTGTGACTACACCAACAACTCCAGCACAAAATAAGATGCACTCGGGCGGTTGGCTTTTAAGACCTCACCAGAGGTTAATGATGCGACTGGCACCAGCACTGTTATGGCACCCACACCCATGGTGTTTAATAGTCGCTCGCAATGGCCCGTCACTTGGTGTTGACAGTTAGGTGAGGCCCTATATTACATTATTATTTGAAACGTGACCGGTAAGTTTCAAATTTGTCCGGTAAAATATATTCTTTCCGGACACCGGACCGGCAAGAAAAAATCCTAGCGGAAACCCTGACACACAGGTAGGAATATTTACACAACAACAATGGATTTCTAACTTCTTGAGCCACGACCCCTAAAAGCAAGTGGTTTGGTACTGTAATATATATTCTAACATATAAACAACCTTCCATTCCATTCCTACCCTATCCTGTTCTAACCATGTGAGGGTACGTGATTCAAAATATATTTTAGATAAACCATTTTACATACATAATATATATATATATTCATTTTTTATGTGTGTAAAATGTTTTTTGGGTGTAAAGCATCGTATAGTGGACCTTTTTGAAATCCTGTTGGGGGTGGGGGTGATGACCCATCGCACTATGAACACAAAATCAGGCCCAGAGAAAAAATAAATCCAGTTGTATGGCTTATATACAGCTAACAAAAACAATCATGCAAAACATTGTCCCTGTCCACCGTGTTTCTGTCACACTATAATCTATAAGTACTTAGCTGCAGGAGAAATTAGCCGCTCCAATGGCCGGAGAATGGAGAAATCATTCCCGGGGAGGGCCCGGAGTGTATGCTTCCGTGCGCCTATGTAATTGCGTTTTCTCACAAATGTGCTGGTGATGCGGGGAGGGGCCCCGGATTCCTGCGGCCCCTCATTCTGCACCACCAGCTTTTTAAGTGTGTGAGTGCTAGCTAGCGGTGCGCCAGGGCTACTCCAGAGCGCCAACGACCCTCCTCATTAGTGTGCGATTATGCGACATCAGCAGAGGGGAGCCAAAGAGAATCAAAGAGCAGCCTGACGCAGATGAGGGAGTTGTACAGTAAGTGCTCCTACCCTTGCTAAGATTAGAGACGGCTCTCTCTCGACGGCTCTCTGAGGCATTGAGAGATCAAATTCTCTCTCTTACCCCCGCTTGTCTTTTTTAGGACATCGTCATGCATTTCTGCGCTGGACACTGTTCTGTAGATAACAGAGGAAATCGCTTGTTAAAGGTACACTCCTATATTATAGTGGCCCCAGAAACACACACTTTCTCCGCCCACTGTTTGAAACACAACTGTTTTAGTGAGGGTAGCTGTAGCGTGAGGAGTAGAGAGTGGCTTGAGCTTATGTGCGCTGTACAGGGAGGAGTAGAGAGGAATGCCAGCTGCATCATTTCAGACATAAATCATGTGACTCTGAATGTCTTAATCTAAAATCTTCAATAAAGCCTTAAAAGCCTTCAATAAAGCCACTGTAAGAACTGCACATCATATCATGTCATATAAAGCATCAGTTCTATTCTATATCCTGCCGAGTGCTCATGAATATATATTATATACAATATAGCTTAACAGTGTGACACAAACCCTTATTTGTGATTGTTATCATGAAAAGTAAAAGAGTAAATAATTCTTTACTGAACACTGCTCCATTGGCAAATATCAATATTTTATTTTTTGTTTTGTTATTTAAATCTCCAATGGAAACAACTGCAACTATTTTATGATACAAAGCCCCCCTTTGTTTAAAATAAGATGAAAATAATGTAAGGTTGAATAGAAGGCTAAATGAACTGTCAAGGTGGACATTTCTTTGCGGGTCATGCTTTAAAACACAGCAGCATCCCCTATGATTGACCATAAAGAATTCTG
This sequence comes from Percopsis transmontana, assembly GCA_025447815.1. NCBI lineage: Eukaryota > Metazoa > Chordata > Actinopteri > Percopsiformes > Percopsidae > Percopsis > Percopsis transmontana. The sequence goes on along the minus strand of JAOEHI010053965.1, from coordinate 12,295 downwards.
GAAGCCTTGCTTGCTAGCAGCAGGTTTGAAACGGCGTCATTTATATTCAAGGACGAGCGCAGCCGAGGAGTGGGTGTAAAATCGATGTGAGGGTTTTAGCTCGTCTCATGCTTGCTTTTTTTCTTTTTTTGTTCACACAGAAAGGACGGCCATGTGCTCGGCTGTATTATACGTGCATGCGTTGAAGTCAGAACGACACTTACACGGGACACATGCACACTAATACACACACACACACACAGCAGCTGTCAGCGCCACATTGGTTAACTGGCGCGTGTCAAGGGCCGACCAGAGGGCGGAGATGCAGGAGGAAGCAACGCCATGTTTCTAGAAAAAGAGGAAAGAAAAAGGGAGGCGGTCGCGCTTGGCTTCCCTCTCCCCGCGCTATCTCTGCGCCGCACTGACCCGCTCTACGCCGCCTGCTTCAAGGCCTTATCAGCGCCTGTCCTCGCGTTCCGCACGTTTCTCCCCCGCCCCCCCCCCCCCGGCGCCGCTGGAAAACGGCGGGAAACATAAAGCAGATATTAGGAGGGGGTGGAATGGAGTCACCGAGCGGCACTATCTGCCTCGGACACGAAGCCCGTCGGCCCCTACAGCCGACCTCGCCGGCTCAAGGTGAGGTTTAGAAAAGTGGGGGATTTGGTGTATGATCTATCCCCTAGAGGGCTGCAGACGCATGTGGCAGGAATGCGAGCGCGCACGCACACGCACACACACACACACACACACACACACACACACACAATTAAACCCCTCCTCCAGTTATGAGCTTGTCTGAGCAGCGACTATAATTTAAGTAGGGAATGCAGGTAAAGTGTTCATTTATATTCACTTCCTCTGCCTTGAGGCCCACAAGGCTCACACACACACACACACGCACACACTTCCTCGCACACACCAAACACATTTGGGCAAAGCACACGCATTTGCACAATGGCACAATGGCAGCCGTCGTTATTGAAGCTGACAGGGGCCTTATCCTCCTTAATCCAAATTTACATACACCGCTTCAGCCTTGTATTCCAATAAAGGCATTAATGCCCCCTACACACACGCACCCACGCCATCGACCTCGACCTACCGTCCGTTGTCGACATTGCTCTTAAAGCTGCCTTCCGCTGAAGTAGGCGATAAGCCTAGCTTAGGTAGCTTCTAAAGTGAAGGGGAACATTTTTGCAACTCACAACGGAAGCAGCATCTGTTCTTGCTATCACAATTACTACGACTTGTAGTGCTGCTAGTACTTTTACTGCTATTTTAAATAGTTATGAATAAAAGTAGTCTTGATATAAAGGAAATGTAAAGTTATGTGCATGTCTGAGCCAATCAGTGAGAGTGGGTGGGGTTTAATTGCACACACAACCGAAAGGCAAAGCGGAGCTGGACGCAGAATTGAAATTAACTAAAAAGAACTCGTTTTTTTGTGTAATGCAGGATAAGATACTGTAGTGCAAGAATCCAAAATACAAATGAATTGTGACCTTAAAAATGTATATTCATATTAAATTTTGAAATGTGTGTAAAAAGTAATAATACTAGGTAGTATAATTCACTGTATAGTATATACAAAAATAAATTGGGTAATTGTATTGGGTAATGTTTTGCAAACATCATTTAATGTCGGCTGCTGTGAATAACGTAACCATTGCCTTCCACTGTAACATGATAACCTGGTTGTTGAATCAGTGTAGCACATTTGCCTACACTATTAAAACACAAAGAAGCAGGCTGTCCCAATCAGCTGCTAACAAATGCACACGGATATTGGCATGAATAATTTGGAATCTCAAGCAGGCCCTATACAAAGAGGGGAGACGGGTGGGGGCTGTTGCTAAATCAATAGCCATAAGGAGTCTGGCTCCCGTTAGCTTTCAAGATCTACAGCCAGAGGTCCCAGTCATCAAAAGTTAATGAGCTATTTGCATCGTGCTGTTTCCCCCGCTCTCTGCTGAGAAAACACTGCTGGACCGGGGAGCAAAAGAGCATTTTTGAGCGTACATGTGGGTGTGGGTGTGTGTGTGGGTGTGCGTGTGCGGCAAGCTGAGCCGAACAAAGCCGCAGGAGTATTTATCATGCACGTAAGGTTGTTTCTGGTTGCGGGGCTTGACCCTCTCTCTGGCCTGGGATGTGCAGGCGCCTCTCATCAATGCCGTGTCTTCCCAAAGCTAGCTTAGCTAGTTAGCTTCACAAAGCTAACTAGCTATACAGGGCCTGCTCTACAATAACGCCAGTAACATCATTTCATGCTTGCCACTTTGTCTTCCATCTTTCCCTTTTTGTTCACAGTTCAGAGAAACGTGAGACGTTAATTCAGTATTCGGTATCCTTAGCTTTCACCCGTTGAATTACGCAAACAGACTTCTTCCCTTCTCCCCTGAATTCCACAGTGCACCCAGACTTGCCTAATGATGCTTTAAGCAGATCAATAACTGGCACATCACCCAAGACCCCCTATCGCTGGCCGACTGCCTCCCTCGGCCCCTAGTCTTATTAATAGGATGTCACATAAATATCACAGAGATAGCGCCGATGGTTGGCCAAAGTCCCTGATGCACAGCAGAAGGAAGGAGGAAGATTCATGTTTTGTGTTTTCGAGGGAGAAAAAGAAAATCAGTGGTCACATATTGTACGTTGCACAGCATTTGACTGTCATAGCAATAAGGCAATGTTAGTTGTTGGGATTGGGATTTGGGAGGGAGCTAGGAGCACCGGTGAGGATAACAGGGCCAATGATGGTCTTCAGGAAGTATTTCCCCACGGAGGAAAAGTGTTTTTTATATTTTATCTCTTGTGTTCCGTTGGATTGCATTAACCTCCAGCTCGCTGTGAAATACGCTTAAACCCCACCGGGCGCAGTTCATATACGGCAATGTAATTGGTCAACCTCTGTGTCTGGTTGGCTATATCTCTTGACCCACTCCGATTTGACTCCTTCCGTCTGGGTGTCTCCCTCATCTTTAGCTATTTTCCCACAGAACCCAATCCCCCAGCCAATGGTCCACTGGTGGGATGGGGCTTTGAGAGAGTAGGAGAATCCCTGGCTTACTGTCAGGCTTGGCAACAGGGAGCCTCTATGCGTAGGAATGCTAAGCTACAATCAGGGGTCAAAGATTTTCTGAAATTTGTCTCGATAGCAACGGGTGTATAACCTATTCAGCTATTGACAAACTACTACTGTTTAGTATACAGTAGTACTAGTATAGGACTGTATACTATATTTTCTAGCCTACACTATATATTTTTGAGAGTAGTACATTATTCTGTTTATATGGGTCAGCATATTTAATTTGGATATTTCATTAATTTCATAAAACATATGAGCAAAATACTGTATATCTGGATAGTTTGTTTGTTTTGTTGAACATAAACATTAGTATTATAGCAATATTGTCTGTAGTTATAACGAATCAGTTATAAGAAGAAAACTCGACTGTAGACGATTATTTATAATGCAAATTGTTCTAAAGTTGAGGAACCATAACAGGAAGTTAACACTCGCAACATTCCAAATGCTGTTCAATTCTGGCTCAGGCTGATCAGTCCGCCCAATTAAAAAGAGGAAATGTCATTGCCTGGTGGCTGTTCAGTCATTTTGTGACCCACAGACACACAAAAAAATTAGTTTCTCTCCCCCGGGCTTGGAACCCGAGCCCACCGGTGGAGTGGGGGGGACCCTCTTCGGTGAGTGATGAATGGTCGCCACAGGAATACAGCAACAGCCTCTGAATTATTGAGCAGGGTGTCGTCCCTGAGGTGGGTGCGCACCGCATGAAAGTGTTCGCTCTCGTTCTCATCCCGCCCTGACACACTGAGAACGCGAGCCGCGCGGCTTACAAGCCATCCGTCACGACTCCATGATCGCACACATATGGGACGGGATTGGATTCCCAGCCCCGGAGATATGTCATGTCAAGCATGTCAAGGAGTGGGGATTAAACAATACTTTTAATCTGATTATGTGATAAAAATCACCATGATTTTACAATATAGAGTTTTCAAAATCTTCATGATTTAAAGATCCTCCTCCCCCAGTCAATCTGTAAGACATGTCACTTTTAACTTCTTGTATTTACAGTATACACTGGTCTGAACATGCATTTGTCTTCATTTATGTGCATAAGTGTGTGTGTGTGTGTGTGTGTGTGTGTGTGTGTGTGTGTGTGTGTGTGTTATCCATCTTAAGAATCTGTGTGACACTTAGTATAGTATTAATGCATGGCTTTTAAAGGGACATTCCTGAAACACTGTGTTGTTTTGTGGACTCTTCTCTTTCATCGAGGTATTAAGCATACTGTCATTTCACTGACAAAATGGTATTTGTACGTGATGTTTTAAAGATATTTAAAGATATAAGAGTGGATATATCGTGTTTAGAATCAATCTCTTCATATTGTATTTGATGCCATTTGGATCTTTCTATACATGTCACCTGGCCGAAAGGTACGTACACACCAACAAAAGCCTCTCTCCGTGTGACATCATGGGAAGTGCCCCGGCTGCTGTTGTGAAACTCCCCCTGTAGAGAGTGTTTAACCAGCACCCGTGTCTCGAGGTGTCTAACCCGACTTCTGCAGCCTCTCGTCTAGCAAGCCGGTCGTAACAGGTGTTGCTCTGTGCTGTCAACACAAGGCGAACACAGCAGGACGGGCGAGGGAAGGGACACAAACACACAGATGGGGGGGCCCAGATGGCAGTTAGCAGAGGACAGGGAGGTGAAGTGTGAGGGATTGAACAGGACATACTACAGTATTAGTCCAGGAAAACATTTCCCTAATAATCAGAAAGACTCACTAGTTTTGCTCAGAAACCGTATGTATTTCTAAACCATCATTGTATGTGTACTAGTTTCCACGCAGCCCGCTACGTGCCATGTGGACAAAAAGACAAAGGGTTTTCTGGCGTGTTTGATACCACTTCCTGGAAGACTTTACACAACTGGTCACACCAGACTAAATGAGCTTCAAACTCCTGAGTCTTGGTTATAGAAGTGTTTTTCTCTTTACACACTAAACTTTACATTTATACTAGACATTTATTAGCTCCAATATTAGAAATTTAAAGCTCCAACCTTGGAGAATTGATTGGTTAAATTGTGTGTGTATTGTTTGAGAGTCTTAAACAAAAGAGAACAGCTGTTTTTCAGGACATTTAATTTACTGCTAGTTGAATTTAACAAAATTGAAGGAAAACAAAAACAAAACCTAACACACCTTTAAGGTCATCGGTGTGGATCTAAACACTCCCGAAATTAAAAGGGTGTAGAAAATCCAGAACAATGGAGATGAACCCGACAGAGATGGATAGAGACAACGGGCGGTGGTAGAAAATGGCTCTGACTATTTCCTGAATTGCTAATGAGACTACTTAGAGATACCGCCTCTTCGGGGCACTCAAACTCATTAAGCACTCAATACCTCTTTGTCTGGACTTGCTTATTTATGTAAATACCCAGAAAGCCTTAAAGGCATAGATTGGATTTTTTTATATGTATTCCTATTATCTACCCCTCTGTGATGCTGTTCAGCTGTGTTGCTGATCAGTAAATGTAATTTTCATTTTAACCACCGAATCAGCAATAGGCTCACCTATATAGTCTAATTAAATAGGGCCAAAATTTCATTGCGCTCCAAAAGCACTTAAAGGGATATTGAACTTTTGTTAAACCCTCGACTCTGTAGCTTCCCTAAACATAATCGATGGGGTACCTATAAGTCACACGTAATGCTAATGCCTTATATCCTGGTAAATTCAATATTTCCTCATTTTGAAGTCAAACTAAAACGGAATTGAACTTTTGTTAAACCCTTCTGTTGTTTCCTTATCTCAATATTAAGTCATTCTGTTGATGTTCGCCATATATTAGCCCCTCACTCGCATGAGATGAACAGCAGACAACTCACATTCTGGTATGTATTGTCAAGTTAATTCATTCAGCAAACCAGAGTAACTATAGAAAATAATTGTGTTTTGAGAAACAATTGCACTCAGTGGTTGGTGAAAATATTGATCCATTCCCAACGTCAGCGGGAGGACTTAATATTGAGGTAAGGAAGTTACAGAGTTGAGGGTTTAACAATAAGCCTCCATAATCGTGGGAGGCTTGCTTCGCTTCCGGATATGGTGGCCAATGGCGGTACTACGTTTGGGGGCAGAAAGCCTTTGACGGCCATGAGAGAACAAGTGCCTTTTAAACGAATATGAACATTGCTTGACCACCACACAAGTTCTAAAATTATTTTTTTTATATTATGACATTTATTGTGAGGGGGGGTCAATTATTTTGTAAAGTTTAAATAATCGCGCACTGTCCCGCTGACAATGAGAACGCTAGCGCTACACTCTACTACAAGGCTCGTTCACATTGTATGCTAGGTCATGGCCATGGTTCCCTATTGCCACATGTGCTTTTGAGCAATTTTAGATTAAATGAATGTGCACCATTTTTACATGCCGTATCCAGTTCTTGTTATACATCCCTGTTTAACAATAGTTAAACTCTGCTTGAATTCCTTTAATGCTTCCTGGGCCTATTTTCTTTGAATGTCAATCCACTGCACAGGGCAATGTTTACCCAGCAAGCAGTCACAAGTAATACAACATAACAACAATAATTAGGTAATTTAGCAGACGCGTTTATCCAAAGTGACTTATAATTACATACTGCTATTACATGGAGGTTAGGCAACTTGCTCAAAGATGCTTACAGGTAGGCCAACTCTGGAACCCACAACCTTCTGACTGGGAGTCCAACACCTAAACCACTGGACTATCCTACCCCTCTTATTAACAATAATTAATAAGTAATAGGTTGACTGAGTAAAATAACTGTTTGGACTTAAAAATAGAAAATGATTATAAACAACATTATAAATAATCAGAACTTACTTTTAAATCAAGTCTAAAGACAGTAGCTGTTAGTGGTGTATCTGTCTATATTCATGTATGTGTCAGATGTGTATGCGTGAGTGCAAGCACACACTAGCTGTCAGATTGAAATGCCTATCAGTGTGCATGTCTGTGTGTGCGTGTGTGTGGACATAGATGTGTGTGTCAGCTAGATTGCACAGCTAGCATGACACTGCGAGATAGCGATCCGCTTGTGTTTGCGCTCATGTTTGACAGATGATTATCTGTGTGTGTGTGTGTGTGTGTGTGTGTGTGTGTGTCTCTACGTGAATGCTTTCAGTGTGTTAGCCTTCAGCGAGCTAACAGACAGACAGGTAAACATCACGGTTGGCCTCTCTGCTCTCGTCTGAAATTCTTATTAAACAGAGCGGGAGAGAGCAGACACTTGCACCTCGACAGACTCTTACATCACTGCTGAAGGGAGTATTCAGTGTTGCCAAAAAAATCTCACCAGAAGTCGCTATTTTTACTCGCTATGTCATTGTAAGTCGCTATGGATAAAAGCGTCTGCTAAATGATCAAATTGTAACATCAACTCTGCCCCCACATGCATGAAAAGTAAGCGGGATGAGGTCATATTTGGCGACATTGATCACAAAATGTCTTTCCTCCCAGGTTTACAACCCGATTTCCCCGCGCCGCAGTTGCGTTAAAATGTGGATAGGCAAACTCAAGGGCTGAGTTATGAATGCCTTGCACAAGGGCACTTCCACAACCAAAGCAATTGCCTGCTAACAACACGAGGCAAGAATTCAGTAGAAAGCAAAGAAGAAGAAGAAGAAAAAAAAGGCCCACGTAAGTGGCATGCGTAAATTGTTACGGTATTGGGTTGTCAAAGCAGAGCCGAGATAACATCCTGCCGAGTGTCTTCTCCATTAACTTATTCCGCAGATAGAGAAGGCCGGCTGCCGGGCTGAGCATTACATAAACATAGGTAGGGAAATGAAATGTGTCCGGTCAGAAAAGGAAACGTATCGCTCTGTAATGTGTTCTCAATTCATTCAGCGCTGACAGAATGGAGACGCGGTGAGGGAGCGCTGTAAAAAGCAGTCTTTATGGGGTCTTCGGGCTGGAGGAATTTCAAAAGGGAAGATTTTTACATTTCGGGCTATACTGTACGTGCGCACGCACATGCACAACGGCATACCCGCTGTCGCTCGTTGTCTTTCCTTTTCATCTACACCAGATATCCCATACAGCAGTTTCTTATAGGAAACGTATCTATGATCTATGATGTGTGAAGGGGCAAGATAGGCAAGCAACGTTAGAGTGATATAACATAACATTGATAATATAACCTATAATATATTTAAAAAACAACAATACACAAATAAATAAATAAGGAAGGAAGGATTAAAAGCATTTTGCAACTTTGGGAATCATATGTGCCCTAGCTTGCCCCCATCTTGCCATCCAACCCTTCATTTCCTGTGCTTGTTTCTCCCCCCTTTGTCCCTCCCCCTTTCTCCTCAACTCCTGTCCTCTTCCCCCATACTCTCTCTCTCTTCCCCTCTCTCTGAAGGGCCTGTTGCTGCCACTAGATTAGGAAGAGCTTGTTTCTCACTGTGGCGGTGCCGAGAGTCCCGCGGAGGCTTTTTCCGGCATTCCTCCTGCTACCAGGGCATAGACTTATTAATTACTCCTCCTCTCCTCTCCTCTCCTCCTCGTCTGCCGCCGAGAAAGTAATTATTACTCCGCTCTCTCTCTCTGCCTCTCCCCTCCACCTCCCTCAGCTGCCCCCCCACCCCCCCACCCCTGTCGGAAACATAAATAAATAATACTCTCTCTGATGAGACAATTGAGTGTGAGAGACACAGAGAGAAATGAGGGGGAGAGCGAGAGAATTAAGGTTCATTTCTCTGGCACCTCGATTTGGTATGGAGGAGTTTCCAATTCCCTAAAAATATCCCCCCGTTGCATTTTTGATTTATTTTTTTTGGCCCTGCCAGTAACAGGGTGCAATCAGGAGGCGTTTCCAACTCCAATCAACGTCCTGCAGCCGCACGGGCGCGAGCGCTGACGGAGGGGGGGCAATTAGCATCAGACACGGAAAAAGAGAGAGGGAGGGAGGGAGGAAAATAATTAAAGAGGCTCTCCTTTCCGACCATCTATCTTTCATTCCTTTTGTTTGCACGAAAACTAAAAGAAGAGCCTTCGTAGATAGTTAGCGGGCTGACTTGCTCGTCATGTGGTCTGTGTGTGTGTGTGTGTGTGTGTGTGTGTGTGTGTGTGTGTGTGTGAGCGCGCGCGCTCGCTCGCTGCTCAGCTGTCAATCTACACGTAGAGCAGAGCCTACTCTATATGATATTTTAGTAACTGTCAAGTGCTTATTGATTGGCTGCGGGGGATTAGGATGGGGAGATATGATAGTCAATAGAAAGAGAGAGAGGGCGAATGTGTGTGTGTGTGTGTGTGGGAGGTCTGAGGTGACAATAAGCCCTCGTAACCACTTACTTCTGTTCTGTCTTACTTTTTCGCTTTCACACCTCTTAGCCCTGCCATCTTGGACCAGTGTGATTGTACACTAAATAATACAGGCTAGTGTTCAAGTCATATTTTTCAACCCAACCGCAATGGAAGATTTTTCAACATTTTCGAAAGAATAAACTAAACCTGCATTGAAAATAAGTATTATCATAACTTTCATTGGCTTTGAGGAAGCATTGCTGCTGTAGGATTCCTGATTCGATTATTTTTCCTTTCTATTCAGAAATGTAATACACATGTCAGACGGACACAGACAAATGATACAGCCAATTCTAACTCAGCGACACTGATAGCTCCGGCTATTTCCTTTAAAATAAAACACATGGCTCTGGCTTCTGTCTGAATCATAATAACTCAATCAGCAGCGTGCATGCTCGATTAGCGCTAAGACAGCTAGATCAACAAGGCGGTCCAGCTGGTAGCTTGTGCAATACACTACAATTAACATCAATATAAAAGTCTGTTGACAGTTAAGAGTACCATAACATTTCAAATGACTTTTCCGTCAAACAGCACCCCCGAATCGTCAGTGTGAAACTTTGTTATTGGCCACAAAATGCCTCCAGTTCACTTCATGACTTTTTTTTTTTTTGTAGTGTAATAGTCTTTTTACAGCTGCTGGCTAATGTTGCCACAGGGGAGAGTTCCAGGTCTATAACGATACACCTCATCCCGTATGCAGGGGGGGGTTATGAGACGAAATTTGTCTGCTTCAACAGTGACAGGAGCAATCTGTACACCCGGGAAGCCCCAATGATGGGAGTCAATGAAACCCCCCCCCTACAGTATATTCAGGATTATGGCGTTGGAGCCCATTACAAATCTAATGGGCTAGTCACATCAAATAGACGTGATAGAACATGTACAGACGCAGGCGCACTATGCGTGCACGCACACACACACACACCAGAAACAAAAGCCATTATCATCAAAAGCTGGCCCATTATTCTCTGTCCAGTGGGCCTGTGTGTGTTTCGTGTGTGTGAACACTTTTGTGTGTTAGTTGATCTATACTTGTGTGTGTGTGTGTGTGTGTGTGTGTGTGTGTGTGTGAAGCTTAACCATAATGTCTCCAATCCCAGCAGACTCTCAGTTCTGTAGGGTCCTCTTCAGTGACTCCCATTGGCCTCTTTATTACAGAAGCTAGGAGGCAATAAAAACAGTCTTTATAGCACTCTATGAATTTTGCCATTTGTGCTGTATTGATATTGTAGAACAAACCCTCAAAAAAATCGCTGCCCAAAACGATATTTATTTATGTTTATAGGGAAAACTTACTTCATCAGCAATCAATAATATGGCTAATTCCATATTTAAAATGGAATCTCCCAGAAGTCAATGTTGTTTTTTCTATCACATCAGCAACAATCATGCGATAGGAAATACTACTCATTTCAAATTGTTATAATATAATATTAAAACCCTTCAAACGTCAAGTCATAACAGAGGGAGGAATATCAAGTGCCTCGAATAGAACGGCTTTGTTTGAAGAAATAAACCATAACGTACGTTTTTATCACTTGATACAAAATAAATCAATTTGTTCGGGCAGGATCTTCTTTTGCAGAGTGCCGTATAATCGAATAACGTAGTGGCCACAGGTTTAGGCACATTTATCTCCGCTGTGTCTCCAGGCCCTCGTCGGGAGGGGGGGCAAGCTACTCTCTGCCCCACCCCTCCTCTAATTCATCTCGCCAGTGGCTGTAATCTGCGTAAGTCATCCTTGATTAACCCCTCCTGAATGAGTCTAATTAGAGCCAATTAGCCCGGGCGACACGACACCCATCTCCATGCAGATGAAGTGGGCCGGGGGAAGGGAGAGTTGTGGGAGTAGTCGGAGGCACCCCGCTATCTCCCCTATCCAAAGAGCGCCATCGTGTTCGTCTCGGTTTGATTCAAATGCCCAAGATTTCATTGCCAAGTGGAGCACCAGATACAGATTGATAAGGAAAACAATCGGATGTTTAAAAAGGCTGATAACTAGCTACAGTAGGCATGACACCAAGTGGCTGTAATTGCACATAGCTAGCTTGTGAGAATGCCACCGTCTCTTCATTCCAGTTAGCAATACAAACATAAAAGTGGTAGTGTGTTAGGTCTATTATCATTAGGCACATTTTAAAACCTCCTATTTTAAGCAGGGTATTTCAGAAGGGTATTATACAGAACGTGCATAATACTAAAGAAGAATTCACATTGAATCAACAGTAGCCATGAAAATCCTATGTTAAGAGGAGCTACTGTCAGCAAATACTAAAATGCCATGTTATCCAGATGCGAGGATGACCAGCACCACTCCTCCCCTAGTGGCCAAATAATACACACTACTACTTTAATACTTCTCAGTAGTTCATAATCTATTGAAAGCAAAGAGAAATATGGGCCTATGTGGTTCGTGATTATACAATAAAGATAAAAATCATGACTTATCTCATTGATTGCGTATGCCGTATTTTCCCTGTTTTTTTTGGCATACATTTTTCTCTAAGGTTTTGTGCTGCCTCAGTGTGTCTCCATCCACTCCACCACCCCGGGCTCTGCTGAAAAGGCCTCTCCCAGCCCTCCCCTGCTATCAACCAGCCACCGGGGTGGAGAGGCCGACCTGAAGAGCCTACTCAGCCAGCCCGATGATTGCCTTAGTCTATCATCAGCCAGAAGATTTCTATTATTTCAGATGGATGATTGGCCTGGCTAGCTGCCGGGCCCCGGTGAAGCAAGCTCATTTTATAGCGTTTTGAAGTGCGAGTCCTGCTGTATTGAGTCGGGAAGGGAACACAAATCAAAATGCAGGGGTTGTGGGGGGGGGGGGGGGGGGGGGGGGTTTGGTTGATGGTTGAAAAAATTATGTAGATTAAATGGTAAAAATGACAAACCCACCCGGATTACTGGAACGCAAAACCCA
>JAOEHI010053964.1:0-14566 GCA_025447815.1 Percopsis transmontana | reverse complement strand
CCCATCACCAACCTCACCTGTCTCCTTGTTCCCCCATCACCACCCTCACCTGTCTCCTTGTTCCCCCATCACCACCCTCACCTGTCTTCTTGTTCCCCCATCACCACCCTCACCTGTCTTCTTGTTCCCCCATCACCACCCTCACCTGTCTCCGTGTTCCCCCATCACCACCCTCACCTGTCTCCGTGTTTCCCAATCACCGCCCTCACCTGTCTCCTTGTTTGCCTTTCACCGCCCTCACCTGTTTCCCGTTCCCCAATCATCCCTAGTGTATTTAGTCTGTGTTCTACCCTGTCTCTGTGGTGGTTCCTTGTCAATGTCCTTCCACTCAAGGGTAGTGTCTTTGCGGAGTATATCTGTGTTTCCTGGACCAGAGTACCTGAGTTGTAAGCTTCTTTTGTTTTGTAGTTTTTGCCCTTGCTCCCTTTTGTTATCCTGATTCTGTTTAGTTTCTTAAAAATAAATTCCTTAACCCCCTGCCTGCCTGAGTCACAAGCAACTCAAACCCTGACAAACTTACTCCTAGCAGGAGATTCGAACAGCATTTCTCAGAGAGCCCTGATTGGATGACAGACAAACCATGTATTTACAGTATGCAAGCATGCAGGACTACAAAACAAACTAAATGTACAGTAGGTGCCAGGTACAGACAGATTTTATGGATGTAAATGCTGTTTTGCAGAAATTTCAGCGGAACTGTCGATTTCCATTGTCACTGTGATTGGTCTAATATTGACCAATAAGCGGCGTGGCAAGCGGTGACGGGAAATCATCTGTCGGAGGTACAGGGCGAGACCCATGAATGGCTAAACCCCAAAACTGCAATGCATGGGATGTAAACCAGGCTTCACAAACACAGTTTTAGAAAATCAAGAAGAAAGTACATTGATGATACTGTGACTGTATCTAACATTAAATTGTACTGCATTATTGGATACTACTGCATTATAAATACACTGCTCAAAAAAATTCATGGGAACACATAATCATCACAGTATAACACCAAGTCAATTAAACTTCAGGGATATCAATCTGTCCAGTTAGGAAGCATAAGCGATTGTTAATCAATACCACCTGTTGGTGCAAATGAAAGTGACAACATGTCCACTGTGCACAGCAAGACAGCCTCCAAAAAGGGAATGGTTTTTATCCTTCCTGACTGATTCTTCTCTAGTTTAGCATTTAGCTAGTGTCTTTGTCATTACTGGTAGCAGTAGTAGTCCCTGCAGCCCATTCAGTTTGCACAGGCAGTCCAGTTCCTCCATTATGGCACATCCATACATGCCGTCGCAAGAAGGTTTGCTGTGTCTCCCAGTACAGTCTCAAGAGCATGGAGGAGATACCAGGAGATGGGCCTATTCTGCCTTACATTTAATGCAGGTTACAATTCATTGTTTGTAGCGCCCACTACTGGCCAATGTTATATACAGTATCTCAGAAGTGAGTACACCCCTCACGTTTGTGAATATTTGATTTTATCTTTTCATGTGACAACACTGAAGAAATGACACTTTGCTACAATGTAAAGGAGTGAGTGTACAGCTTGTATAACAGTGTAAATTTGCTGTCCCCTCAAAATAACTCAACACATAGCCATTAATGTCTAAACCGCTGGCAACAAAAGAGAGTACAGCCCTAGGTGAAAATGTCCAAATTGGGCCCAATTAGCCATTTTCCCTCCCCGGTGTAATGTGACTCGTTAGTTACTTTTCTGTGTGCTGTGTAGATAAGCAGCCCAGCCCATAGCCTGTTGTTTAGCAGCTAGCAAAGCAGCAGCTAGCAAAGCTGTATTTTTATTCTATTCGGTATTCTTTATTTTTACACTTTAACTCCTTTATCATTTTGCACATTCTATGAGTCTTCAATAAACCTAGAGCTAGAAGGCTTTTTCCTGACTCTCGTGTCATCCGTGATAGGAGTTTAGCTGGCTGTCTTATTCTGGTTAGATACACCTTAAGGAGTACAGTGCAGGGCCGTAGAAGGGCATCAACCCAGCAGCAGGGTTGATGCATACTGTCCAGGAGCTCACTGCTGCCCTGATTCAGGTCTGGGAGGAGATCCCCCGACACCATCCGCTGTCTCATCAGGAGCATGTCCAGATGTTGTCGGGGGTGCATAGAAGGACGTGGGGGCCATACACACTACTGAGTCACATCTTGAGCTGCCGTGATGAAATTCACGCAAGTTGGAACAGCCTGTTTTTTACTTTGATTTTCGGTGTGAGTTTGAATCCAGCCCTCAGTCGGTTGGAGATTGTGGTTTCCATTGACTGTTATGTAATTTTGTTCCCAACAAATTACACAATGCATAGTAAAGATTTTGATCTTTAATATATTTCACTTATCTAAGCCTGATTTCAGTGTTCCCTTAATTTTTCTGAGTAGTGTATTATCCTCATTATTATTTCCTTGGCTGGTTGCTGTAATTTTCTGTATGAATAACCCAGGGCTCTAGACAGTTTTCTGTATGTCCCAGTTGTACAAAAACCTCATTACTTGTGATGAAGTGCACCTTCTTTGTGCCTTTTAAGTACATTAAAGGATCTTGTTCAGTCACATTACCTTCAAGAGGATGAAATATTGATCTGTATTACAAGAGACCTTTAGAAAATACAGTGTAGGACAGGAGATTATGATTATGGAGTTTGCTGCATGTAACTCTTGGTCTAAGAAAGTTCTACAGTATTTACTGGGTGTGGAATGTCTCCAACAAATTATCTTCTTTTTTTTTTGGAACAACCCAACTTAATTCTCAGGGTACTTAGGATGTCAAAATAGGATGAAAATTTGGCGTAGGAATTATTCCTTTGCCTTTAACAACTATCTTGAAGTGTCCTTTCGCTGGGTCCCAGACTGCTCCCAGAGTAACAAATTACTGACAGAACTTCCCTAGGCAATCACTGCTTAATAAGAGTGTGTTAGTTAAAGCACAATTGCAACTATTTTTAACTTGAACCTCATTTACCTTTCTTTTCCAACCATAGTGTTTGTATTTGACAAGATTCTAATCAAATGCTTCAGTTTAGCATTCTTACAACCTCCTGTGTTTAGACTCTATAGAGTACACCTTGATGCAGAGACACAACACCATAACAATCACAGAAAACTATTTTAAATGCTTTTCTACAATGCTTTGCCTCTAAATATATATTATTCTGTATTCATATTTGAAGACATTGTTAGTTTAGATGCAGAGAAATTAGGTCCTGGTTTTAAATGCCAGTCATCTTTTAACTTTCAATAAGCTGAAGTTACACTACTTATATTATAGTGTGTGTTTGTGTGTGTGTGTGTATATATATATATATATATATATATATATAAACATTTTTGTTCTATATTTTCTGTATATATTCTATAATACTTAGCTAGGGGGTCGGCTGTTTGAAGACTTGAAAGTCGACCTCAGGTTGCATGGCTGATCTGTCACTATGGATCAGAGGATGTGATTTATAAACCAGTCCTTTGCATATAGCACTGTTTGCCAAAGCTAAGTGAACTTTTCACAGTTTAATAGATTCGGCGCAAATGCCACCTTCACTTCAATCAGGTGGGCGGAGGCGCAGGTGTCTGTCAGCTGCCAGCAGTCATATTCAGCATTGGATCATATTTTCCTGCGATTAGAAATTGATGACATTTCAATGTCTGAATAGTTTAAATAATTTAATAATTCTTTCTAGCAGACAGTATTTCTAGATGATATAGCATAGCATGGATTGGATTCTGATTAAACACACCTGCATCCAGTTGATTTAAATTTTACATTTTGTATTGATTATCATACAATATTTGTTTCAAAATGTAACTAAATGTGCATTACAGTGATAAAAAATATGTGACGCAAATACGTTATCAATTATGTGGATTTTCAATTTTTTTTATGAATTTCATTTGATTTTTTTCATGCATTTGTCTTTAATTTCAGGTCTCAAACGATGCTACACCTGTGACGTTTGCAGTGTCACGCTGAATTCAGTGGCACAATACCACGCACATCTGCAGGGCTCAAAGCACCAAAATAAGTGAGTAGTTCTTCCTACCACACACCCTGGAAACAGAGCTAATTCTATCTTGTTGCTGTAGTGCCAAAATGCCACCACATTAGCATGAAAAGTGCTCTTTTCTTTCTTTTTATCTGTACCCTTGAAATCCCCTGTTCATCAAGGACCGCTTTTTGCTCTCTTCGGTCTGTTCCATTTTACAACCGTTTGTTCTTGACTAACTAAATAAAAATAATATGCCTCTGCCATCTTTCAGTTTAAGATGTGGTTTAGCATGTGCAGCACTTTAGCCAAGCTTTATTACATAGCCTACTGAATGTTAAAAAGTAATTGTAATTGTAATGTTCAAAGGTAATGGCCGTAGTTTTTGCAACACTGACCTTTTAACGTTAAGGTAAATAAATAGAGCCGTAAACAATGTGTGGGTTTACAGCAACCCCAACCAGTAGTTATGAATTGATAGGACTTGCATGGTGCATGTCCTGAAATTAATTTCCCTTGCTGGGTGGTTTCTGGCTGTGCATGACCACAGGGAGACCAGCATTGGGAAACATGACAGGGAAATTAAAGGCTTGTCTTTTAGTCACAGGTGCCTGCCTTGTGGGAGCCAGTAGCCTTCTAGGTTCTTCCACTGTCACTGACAGTGACAATGGTTAAAAACAACTGCATTTTGCCAAGACCTATATATTGCAATTTATTTGTTTGTGTTTTATTGAGTTAAACATTTAATTGAACACATTTTTAATTCCGAAAGCATAAAATTGAATGAAATTTCCAAGTTCCCAAAAGGCGTAATACCACCCTATACCAGCTTTAGTGTGCATACTAACCTGAGACTTAAGTGAATATGGTTTAACAGGTTGTCTAGTATCAGTAGACAAAGAATCTGTGATTGGTGGTATTCCAATTGTTGTATGCAAATGTATGGGGTTTGTTCTGTTTTTTGGCTTTTGTTTAATTAATTGATGACCAGTTGTCAGTTTCGATACTTTCTAGATGTCATTGTCCAAACATTGGCCAGTTCCATGACTAATTTTGAGTGGATATGCCCTTTAAAACTGTTTCACACTCTCTTTGTGAGTAGTAAATGACAATATAACTTCATTAGGTTTATTGATTGGTATTCTTTATTCTTATTCCAATGATGTTCTACATATGTGCTATATGTGTGTGTATTGAATGCATGGCTTTCCATCTTAGACTAGCATGGCTGAGTGTAGCTCAGTGTGTATTATGTAATGGGTGACATGGACAGCCTGAGTGGAGGTCACAGTGATGTGTCTCTAATAATGAAACAATACCCGGGAGCCATACGACACTGTGGTCTTTCACTGCTATGTTGAACTGAGGCCAAAAATGTGGCCAGCACTGAGGAAATTCAATTTTGACTCAGGAGAGGGAACAAATTACCAGTTTTTCGACCAGGGTACTAATGAGAAATGTAATCAATACTGTGTTAAAAAAAAAAACAGCTACAAGAGAAAAACACAGATACTTAAACCCACTTGGTTGCCTCCAGCACCTGGAGCAGAAAGTCTGCCATCACGGTGGTTATTGTTTTGATTCACAAACTCACTGGCATATTTCTTATTTTTTCTCTTTCCTCTCCATTGTCTTTCTCTACAATCCAAGTTTCTTTAGCTGTCTCTTTAACTGTCTTGAGGCCTTGCCCCGTATGACAAAAATAGTCCAGAGGTTTGTATCGTGCTTATCCAGGGAGGAGAGGCAGCGATCAGTGCTGCGTTGCAGCTGAGATGCTGAGACAGCGAGCTTATGAGTGGTCGCTGTTAACCAAGGGGAACGTAGAGAGGGACGCCATTTGAACCCTAGACTTTGGAAGCTATCTCTATCTTGATCTTGCCCTCTCTCTCCCTCTCCATCGCTCTCTCTCCCCCTCTCTCCCTCTTGATCGCTCTCTCTCCCCCTCTCTCCCTCTCTCTTCTTGGTTCTCTTCTAGTTCGATCAAGACAAATTTCTGTGGAACAGCTACTGCTTACCTATCAATTGATGGATGTGAGCGGTTGTTTTTCAAGCTGTTTCTACTTTTGCTGTGATGTTTTACATTCATTTTACTTTCAAAACCTGAGTGACATTTACGTGATGTACAGTACATAAAATATATCTGAGTCAGGCGTTGGGTCATGGCGTTTTATCACCAAAATCCTCCCCGGCTGCCGTCTTGCACATTTCCTGATTAAATGACTCCTTCAATAACCTCATCAGACCCCCATTCAAATTTCAGAGCTTCTCCGAAAGCAGTTGGCTATGCCTGAAAGTGATTCATGATTATCTCCAGCACTTACAATTTCACACTAAAGTGGAGGTTTGACTGTGTGGCAGGTGATTTAGAGTGAGATTGGAGATTAGTATCTGATATTCCTCGGTTCTCCCTTCAGACTCAAAGTATTTTCTCTAAGCACATAGCCAATAACATTAGCCAATTACATCTACAGTATTATGCAGAAACTATTGGTTCTCTAACAATGTAGTGATCTCAGACACCACTTTCACCACTGTCACATTTCTATAAAGTTCAGATGTCTATTCCATTGGGTAATGTTACTGACCAGCTACTGTACAAGCATAAGGAGAATACATGCAACAGTTGAAATCACTTAAATGTTACAGTTGGTGGTAAGTGGCATTCAACGACACTACTAGTCTTGTTGCCCCAAAACATTTATTTCTGAATTGTACATAATTAAATAACTTGGATGGATGGACATTTTCACAGCACAGGCGACCTCCTCGCTGACAGCCTCATTACTGTGCGATGAACCCCTCTACCCCCTCTATCTATCAAAGAGCAAGCAAGCATTCTTAACATGCTGTTTAATACATGCATGTACACACACACTTGCCCTTCATACAAATATACTAGCCTCACAGAGGCTAACAGTGAGCAAAACTCACTTGATGCGGCATATTCTAACTTTTGTTCATGTAAATACATCTAAAGTTTTTAAGTGGATATTTTAGAATTGCTGAATGGCTCCATTTTAGGGAATGTGTTCCTCTCAACAGTTACTATGTGTTAACATTTCGTCAACCATTCGATAGTTGCCAGCCATCCACCTTCTGTTCGAATGTACCGGCAATTATTTTGTAGGTGTCAATTTTGTCAAATGGGTGGATGTCTCTTTTGGAACTAATCCGGAGCTGCACAAGCTAATGGTGTGGAGAAATGTGTTGAAATCGGGGTGCAACCTCATTCTTTCACCGCCGTGAATGTGTCAGAGTCTGTCACACAGTGATTTGTTTCTGGCGTGGCCTGTTATAATGCTGCATGCAACAGTCTGTAGAAAGCGAGCCCAACAGGGCTCTCGCGGTGGGTTGGTTAACCATTGAGATATGCCAGAGAAAAAAAGACACGATTTTGTCTCATTTGTTCCCCTGTTGAATGTGTCGTGTTTGATGGACCTTGTAACCCGTTATAAATCCATTGCTATTTCAAGAAGTACTGTCACCCTAACTTTTGATCATTTAAAAATAAATAGGTTGTTGGAGATCCCTGCATTGTACAATTGTCTAAACGTGGTTATTCGTGTTCATAGCATGACAGCAGTGACAGCGAACATGTACAAAATACTGTAACGTACGTTGTGCCCCTGTGGGGTGAAGACAGGCTGCAGAATCTCAGTGGTTGAATATCACAGTATCCTCCTGTTTCATCTGTTTATGTGTGTGTGCGTGTGTGTGTGTGTGTGTGTGTGTGTGTGTGTGTGTGCGCCTTCAGGTATGGTTGTGTGTGGACGTGCTGTAGTGTGACTCACACTGTGTCCGCGGTTGTGCCTGGGGACTATAATATGTAACATATTCACTCAGGTCAAGTCCAGCCCATAAACCTGTCAGACAAAAGCACCATGATTTATTCTGTTTATCGTGGTGGCTTCCTCCAGCCCCAGGAAAATGAAACAGAATGCCGTGTTCAAGCGGTACCAGAGCTTGGATTCGCTCATACAGTAGTGTGTACCAGTGCCTACTCTTTCATCTGTCTTCCTTCAGCACCTGGTGCTAACACACCTCTTGGATACAGGCCCATGGCAGCACAAAGGAAGGCTCCTGCATTCAGCTGCTTGACATTGTTATATGTAGCCTACCGCTGCCAGAAAACCCATTTGCAATTGCCAAATTACCACCAGTATCGCATGTGGCCGAGTTTATTTCACAGTCATTGCTATGTGAGATAGATTAGCCATTGTTTGGAATCTGCGCCTCGCAGTTTCGGGATTGACATTCCCATAGCTGTTTCACAAAAATGTGAATGTCTTTTCCATAGCCTTGTTGAGGAAATGAACTGGTGTTCCCCAAAACACTCTGGGGCAAATGTACGTATGTTAGAGAATGCAGTGTTAACAGTGACTCGGCCAGACAGCAGAAAGCGCACAATGTGCCTTTTCATTTTAAGTTGGATGTACTAAACCTGCGGCTGATTGCGTTATCAGCGCATGTCACCACCCTCTAATCGTAATTTGCGGCGCCCGGTTCTCTAGTAACTGTTTTATTGCATGACTGCTTAATCTGTAACGCTTGATGACTTCTTGTTCACTCAATTAAAAAAGAGTAGCCTAAATCTTGTGGTGAAAATCCTCTCTGCACATCTCCTTGGCCTGTGTCCATAGGTGTAGGTTTGGGTAGGGATAATTTCTATAAGTGAATTGCAATTTCCTTATAAGTAAAAAAATAACCAACAAATTCTCTCAAAGTAGGCCTATACATTTTCTGTTGTGATGAGTGAGCCGCTGATGAAAGGCGCGTTCTGTCCAAGGCACATTAAAATACAATTACTAATGTCATGTCAGTTTAAGCAAATAAACTTTAAAATGACATTATAATAATAGTGTCATTATAATCATCAACAATGTTGTGGAACTCATCATGCTAATTAAATGAATATAGCGACCCATAAAAGGGTATCAGCAGTAGCAGAGAAAGATGTCCCTACCAAATTCCAATCTAAACCTACGCCTTGCCTGTGTCTTTGTCTTGCTCACATGACTGCTGCCATTGTTTTACCTATGCAAGCAAACACGCTTCCTTGGTTAAACCTGCTTTTAAGAGGAACAGAAATTTCATACATAGGAATACAACGGAATAGGTAATCAGTCTCTCCTTACGCATCTTCTCTCATGTTTTTGCACGAAACTTGCACTTTTCCCTCGACCCTCCCATGAATGTATATGCATGTGTAGGGGAAGCGCAAATTGCTATTCTGCACTCCTGTGGCAGGCAGAATGCGGTTTTAGCCAATTGTGGCCTGTTCCTACATACCACACCATGTTTTTAGGCACATGCCTTTAAAAGCTAGCATGTTAGTACATCTGCCCCTTCAACATTATATAGCCTTTTCCCCCCTTTTGACACACTCTTTCCTCTAGGTGATTTTTTTTTTCCACCGTCACTACAAATGTCAAAACACCAGACCATCACTGTTATGACAGGCTACTGTAATATCTGCATTCTTCATCTTGTCATTTCCTACATATGTCTGCCAGCACTGAAGTTACATCCACACAGAAACAAATTCCTACTTGTAAAAGTGTCAAGTTGGCTTTCTGTGTTCTGAGAGAAATGGTTATCTCCTGTTCGATGACTGTTAGCCATCTTCAAAAGCAACATTTCAGGCGAGAGCTCCTATGGGTGTCATCGACAGGTCTATCCGGAGTCCTCCTGTAATGCTAGTCAATCCTTGAGGCTTTCCTTGGGGAGAGGTCCTGTCCCTCGAGGTGCTATGCCGCATTGCCAAAAATCTCCCCCAATGCTGTCAATGTCCGTGTGCAGCACATGCATACAAATAGTCTTCAACGCTCCAAAGAACACTCAAATCAGCCTCTACATTCTCCTCATCACAATGCAGATGCTTGCAACATTGAAACATATTTATTGTGTCTGATCAAAGGGTATTGGGCATCAAAAAATATAGTGTTTTTATTTAGTTCAATGTGAATTCTGACAAGCTTTTGTTGAAAATGTTATAATGTCAAATATGGAACTGGTAGGTACAATCCACTGTGTGCTGAAGCAGAAAACTACCGGGGTTTGGAAGGGGCAATTTTCGGTGCCCACATTTCCATAGTAGTGATCCTTCATGTAATGGCTTTATGATTTATAACAATGCTCAAACGGGGCTCAGTGGAGGGCTTGGCCAGGTTTTATGCCTATAGCCTATTAGCTGCTCACTGAAGTAGTTTTACAAACCACTTTACGTCTCTGTGGAGAAGTTTGCAAAACCATCAAAGTTGGAGAATGACAAATGGCGAAGGAAGCAATGCCATAGAGAGACTACTTACATGTATTTTTTTAAGTGTCATGTACATAGTGTATTTCTCTGTTTCTATTTTTTACGTTGAAAGAAATACACAAGTTTATGTATAGATCCTGGTCACTTTTATGTGGACCTATATTGATTTGAAGTGTCTTACCAATGTATAGTGCATAATGATTTACACATTTTTAAACATTCTGAATGCAATGTTTCTGTCTTTCCATGACTTTTCCTAAATAGAGGTGGTATAATTATCTGTGTTGTTAAAAAATATCAAATGACGATACCTCCCTTTAAAGAGGCAGAAGCAAATTCTTTTTGAAATCAGACCACTCGTCATCCATCCCATCTTTATTTATCTAATAATCTAAGTGCTTATGGAATACTAGTGTCATAAATAGGGAGAAATGCTGACACTGCCGTGCATAAGACTGTGGAAACGTGTCTGTACTAAGTCTCATTAAACCCACACAGATTTGCTAGAAGTCTAGACACATGACAGTGAACAAACAGCTTTTTTCTCTCTAAAGAGCGATGCGAAACCATTTGCTTGCATGACAACAGGAAGCAAAGTGATTCTAGGTTTACAATGGGTCTCAAGCTCATAGGCATGGGCACAACAGCACACAGTCAAGATTTCTTTCTGTTCATGTGGTTAATACGAAATGGAATTATGGAATTGGCATTCCGTTTTCAATATGCACATATTAATGTGCACGATGTCAAATTCCTATCATTGTGCAATGTACTACCGATATTTACATTAATACTAATATATCGCCCATCCCTAACCTCTTATAGATGCATGTGAAATATACATCCCTCCAAAGATTTATTTTCATCCTCAAGACTATACCTATATATATTTTATTTATATATGCATGTATATATACTGTAAGTCTTTCCTTTCACAAGAATAACGTGAAAAGATATTCCACAAGACATATCCCAGACGAATACACCATCCAGAACCCACCAGGGAGGGAATAAAGTGGTAAGGAGCATTGTAAACGTACAACTCACATAATGAAATTCCTATTGCGTGTGCGAAAAGCACCAGGTGTTCACGTTTTACACGATAGCTTGGCTGTGTGTAAATCTGGCAGCCTTTGGTATTGTAGAGCGGAATTGTTTTGGACAGTTGACTTCGTCCATCACAAGCCGCAACACAGACGAAAGAGCAGGGTTGTTTATCACAAAGGGGGAATTAACTTCAAAAGGATTTGCAAAATGTCCATGTGGAATGCAAGCGCAGTGATGAATTATGCATGAATAATGCCTCACTAGATATGCTGACACAATTGGTCACACAGCATATGAATACATAAGTTGCAGGATAGGCACATATGTACTTTAGGGTCGACGGGAGTGTGGTTGGCACAACCTCGTGTAGGCTGTGGGGCTGTGTAACATACACCCACTTAACTGTGAATTACTCATGAAGACTTATGAAGAATGTAAGCAGGCCCTGCCGTGCTGTAAGAAACTGAGCTGAAATCTTTGTGTGTGTGTACAAGACTTCTTTTAAGGCGTCTGACCATGCATTATTTGCCACGCATCCCCCCCCCCCCCACACACACACACACACAGCCCACTGAAGAGGCCTTTCTCTCCTGACATGTTTTTTCAGTCCCCTTGCTGTACAAATAACACCAAAGTCCAGTGGGTAAGCAAAGCACTCACACTGCTCTTGAGAGGAAAATGGTTCAGAAAAAAGTATAAAATAATTTGCACTATGCTCCTGGGATCTTCACAGTTATACTTCTAGCTTGGGCCTGCTACTACATTACACAAATTACTGTTTGATTTATATTTATGGAGAAATGCAGAACATCTTAACTGACTAAAATGCAATTTCCATTATTCATAACAAACAGTAATGTAAAGTCTTCAGTTGAACATATGCTCATACATATGAATGACACATCTGTTGAATTCACAAATAAAGGAATACATCAAACACGTGTAGCGTGTTTGATGTATGTACTCATATTTTGGTATGAGTCAAAAACAATTATGTAATATTTTTATGAATTATGAATTGTCATAATTCATAACCTCGAGGCACCACCTTGTCTTTAAGGCTTATGGCAACTATGGTGGAGCATAAATGTAAGATAATACACTATTTTGATAGAATAGAATTTATTTATTTATTCATCAGTCAAATTTCTTAACAATATCAGTCTGATTTCTTCTGATAGGTGAGAGGAGGGACGATTGGTCTGGAATGTGCACAACAGAGAAACGATGCTTTAATACAATGATACATTTATAAGACACACAGACAAAACACACAAACTAAACCTACACTTATATGGATATATGGATGAATAACACAAGGTAACACGTAACACGTCAATACATGATCAGGTTTGGTTTCAATAAACCAAACATCTCAAATTGAATATCAGGCAATAACACAGGCTTTGATATGTGTTAAACCAGGACTGATATTATTACTGGAATAATCTATTGTACTAAATAAACCTGCTACACTAACTGAGAGTAGCTGAAGGAAAGAGGGGAAGGAGAATAGAATGAAATAGGATAATAGTAATCTATAAGGTGATCTGGATCGCTCTGTAGGCTCTTTAAGAACCAGCCTTATACAGATTGGCACGTTGAACTGCAGAAGACAGTCAGAGCAGGCTGTCTGGTGCAGCGGCCCAGCTGCCAGAGGTGGGGTCCGATCAGCTCAGCAGCGTGGAGGACAGGCGTTGAGACGACCCACGTGGTTCTCTGTCTTGGTCAGGCCCGTCGGCATTGTGACGGTTGGCTTGGCACCAGCATACTACGTTTGAGCAGGTACCCTTCGTTCAGGCAATCTTGCTTGGCAAAACTTGCTTGGATTTCTTGAGTTCGTGCTGCAGAAAGGCTGTTTCTAGTTCGTCAGTGTTTTTCTTGGTGACTCAGGTCCGGCTTTGCAGTCTACAGGCGCACGGTCAGGGTCGCTTGAAACCCGGGATTGGAACTATGATTTTGCTGCTTCTAGAAAAAGCCAGATTCGCTACACTAAACTTGAACTAAAAATAATAATAGATAATGCATCTAAAGGATATCCTAAAATGGAAAAACTGATGTTGGCACCTAGTGCTGTTGGGGAAACTAAATGGTGTCCAAAATTCAACTAAGGAGGCGCACCTGTGTGGGGCTAATCCCCCGCAGGTGCGCAGCCAGGACAGGAGGCACGGAGAGTGCATGGGCCTCTGAACGCCAATCATGACACATCCCTTATCAGTAAAAGGAGGGCGGTTAAAATTTCTGGGCCTTTGCGAAATCATGTAGCTACTCTATGTATCCTAACTAAATGGCTTACACATAAACACAAACAAAACCTTTATTAATGACATTTCAAAAGCCAAGGTTGTACAGAATGGTTAAAATAGATATCAAACATGGGTTGGTTATTACAAGGAAAACTTGAATAACTCACACACGTATGTATATGTGTATAACCATACCTCAAAGATGTATAAACAGTTGAAAGAAGCAAATACTTTTATAACACATCTGATAGTACTAAATAGCAGTTAATTATTTCTCTATTTCTCTAACAGTAAAAGAGACATTAAAACACACATTGAAACACTTTTCCTTTTCTCTTTGTGTCTCTGCATGTGTGTGTGGGTGTGCACTCACAAGGAATTTATTGCAGGGGCTTGCGAGAGGCTCCTTTCAGTTCCTTTCTGAATCAGCAAACTTACCCCAAATATAAAAATGTTCAATAGCTTGTTAGGTTATGAATTCATAGCCTTGGCAGATACATTTTCAGAACAGTCACACAATTAGCTAAAAATATAGGTCAAACTTTGCATGGAAAAACTTGACATTCATCACGATGTTGAGCCTGCATTGTGATGCCCCACCCCCCCACATCAACAGCAGGGTGCACCCTGCCACATACACACTATATTTCCTCTGTCTCTGCTATAACATACAAAAATATATGTATTACTTATTTGTGGTAGGGTTGCACCAATTGACCGGCCAGTGATATAGCAGATTTTCAACTTGATCGGCGCTGACTGGCGATCGACCGATATGTCTAAATATAGCTGGTTATGTGCCAATCATATTTACATGCCTGCATGCGCGCAGGTTCACGGGAGCACTGGCAGTGCTGAATGAGTAGGCCATACATTTACAACAAAATATCTCTGCATCTGTAATAACGGCGTGTGTTGGACGAGAGTAAGCGCAGCCAGCAAAAACACACACACACTGAATTACGGATGAAACGCTAGACAGCGTTGTTTTAATGAAACACACACGTACAGGGCATAAACCCGAAACAATGC
>JAOEHI010053963.1:0-14568 GCA_025447815.1 Percopsis transmontana | reverse complement strand
CCCCCCCCCCCCCCCCCCCCCCCCCCCCCCCCCCCCCCCGCCCCGGGGGGGGGGGGGGGCCCCCCCCCCCCCCTGTATTATACAAAGCGCAGTTACAGTTGAAATGAACAGGCCTATGTCAGAAAAACTGTGATTTTACATTTTTTAACCTCATTTAAACTGTCCAACGGTTCATTATTTATATGATTATAAACGTTTGTTGTAAACCGTAACCATGCAGTATGCTAACCATCTTTCCCCCTCTGTCCCCATCTCTTTCTCCCAGTCAAAGTATCAGACTATGGACTCGCGAGCTCCCAAAATGCCATGCGCACCAACTTCACCACCAAGCAGCTGACGGAGCTCGAGAAGGAGTTCCACTTCAGCAAGTACCTCACGCGCGCGCGCCGGGTTGAGATCGCGGCCACGCTCGAGCTTAACGAGACGCAGGTGAAGATCTGGTTCCAGAACCGGCGGATGAAGCAGAAGAAGAGGGAGCGCGAGGGCGGCCTGGCGTCCACCTCGGCTGGCAAGTCCGCCACCGGTCCCGGTTCGCACAAGGACCTGGAGGACACGAACTCGGACCATTCCTCCTCGTCCACGTCTCCAGGCGCGTCCCCAAGTTCGGAGACATAATTGAATCAATCCACGTGACCCATAAGTTCTTCACAACAACCCGCTCTCTGAGCAAATGTGCTGCACAGTTTGCTGTCCAGTCGTTGTGGGATATATTTACTGCAACTGAGGTCGCAAAATGGCATGAACGGCCACAAATCAGATGGCATAATTAAAATGAATTGTAGACTTATGGATGGTCTCCCTGACCCCAAAAGCCACTGTTCAACATGAATCAACCTCCATTCATTAGCATTTTAAGACATCCATTTACACTAAATTTAAAGGGATTTAGTTTATTGGGCTATATGAAATCAAATAACGATAATGGTAACAACGTGAAAGACAGTATAGGCTCCAGAATTTAACAAGCATTGCCCACTAGAAACTGCATTTATGTCATTATTTTTTAACATCGTTTTGTATGAAGTCACGTGTGAACAGCATGTATGATAGGCCTACTGCAAAACCGTTATACTGCAATTATACTTGAAATCAGGTAATTGAAACCAGGTTTATTGTAAAAAAAAACGTGTCTAATAAAACCAGGTAAAACTCCACGTAATCTCCATTTACCCAGGCACTAATCAAAAAAGCTAAATGGGGGCTTCTTAGCGTGACCCCTGTCGTTAAATACGAATTCGGTTGAGCAGGGTAATAATAAATCTTCCAGTCCTGATGATGTAGATGCACTTTGACATGTTTACATGATGTCTAAATAAATTAGCCGTATGATATTATACAGGGAGCCTCTTGAAACTAACTTTGTTTTTAATTCTTCTGAATATTCGATTATTTTTAGACCTAGAAAAGTTTGTGCACCAAGCTACTTTTGTAACCATGTACTTATGGGTAGCCTATGGGTGTCTTGAATATGTCTGACTTTTGCACTATGATAAAGGGTAATATTCATATTTCAGACAGAGTTGTGAGTTTAAGGCCATTATACTTATATGTATATATCAATATATCAATTATGATTAGCCCACACAGTCCATCTATTATCGGAAAAAGCATAAAGCAAATCGACTTTACACATTTTGCTAAAATACGCCAGGGGTGTCCTTAGTCTACCACTCAGATGAAGTTGTAAAAACGTTATAGAGTGACGTATTTACACTGGCTTAATGCGTATAGACTCAGGGGTACTTTGTTCTGTGCATGCGTAGGCCTAAGTGAGTAATTGCTATGGGGTGGGGTGGGGTGCGGCGGAGGGGGCCAATTTGGGTGAAGGAAGACGTTTCACCATTTTTGTTCCCCCAACTATGGAGCCCACAATTTGACAAAGGGCATTCCTGAAAAGTTGTGATACAAAAATAGATCAATAACACAAAATGTAGAACAACAAATAATGGCAAAAGAATGTGCGTTAAGTGTTAAATTGACAAAATAATGAGCAGCTTTACAACCTGGAAACAACATTTTTGTGAGATTTTGTAATGAATGATGAGCTTGGGTAGCATAATGAGTTGGGGCCTTTAAATCATTTCAACATGTTACACCTTGACTCGGTTTAAGATGACATACGAAGGACAATTAAAAAGTTATGTCATATTTTTTGGATGATAACTGAGCCTTGCTGTAGAACTCCTGGGCCTGCACAATGGCTAAGAAAATTTATTTTTGAGTTTAGATTTATTTCAGGACAACTGGGATTATTTTTATTTCGACTGTTTCTAAAGAGAGCAGACCAACTGAGTTGTATTAGTTTTACTGCCTTCGTGTTTTAAATGCCTTGGCTTGGGAAGATTTCCAATCAAGATTCTGCCTGTAGCCTGTTTTCTACTTTAATCTACCTCAATAAAATGATATAAAATGATAATTGCGTAATGTTTTTTTGAATGTCAACTGCAATAGTTAAGCATTGATGTTTTATTTATAACATCCTTATGTGAACAGATTGATAATAGAAAATGTAAACCTATCGCGGTAGCCTATTTTAGCAAAACAAGTAACTCAATTGACAAATGCATAGCCCACTAACTTTAGGCATAGGCCATAAAGACATTCTCAGATGTTTGGCATTTTATTTTTCTCAAAACAAAAGCTGTGCTTAATTTTTTATTGAGTTAAATTTTTACACAACTACCCAATTCTAGGGTATTCTATATGTCTATTATGTCTCGTAGAGGAGAAGAGTAATCACATTATTTAACTTTAGATATTATAAATGGAAAAAAATATATACCCTCACGCAACCAAATTTTCTCTCTCTCTCTCTCTCTCTCTCTCTCTCTCTCTCTCTCTCTCTCTCTCTCTCTCTCTCTCTCTCTCTCTCTCTGGCCTGACGGGAATAAGATGTGACGTTGAGCTCCTTGCATCTCAATAACCGTCCAGCCTGTTATATTCACAGAGCTAGCCTTTTGTTGACCCCCACAACGCACTTTCGCGCGCTCACACAGCATACACGCGCGCACGCGGTGTGCAACTCGTCCTTCCAGAAACGCTTGCTCTCCAACTTCGCGCTGTGCGAGGTGTGGAATGTTGCGGGACTTTCCGGGTGGCTCGCGCTGACCTTTTTACCTTTCAGGAGCCTCTGGGACATCTAAACATGTAAACACACTCTTCTACATTCTAGGGGATGTGTATGGGTCGTCCAATAGTCCTAATAAATATTTATGTTGAAATCATTATACGGAGAGAGAGGCGGGACCAATAGCAGCTCTCACATTTTTTACATTTTAAAGTAGGCCAATGCGATTCAGAGAAAAAAATCCAAAACAAAAACTAATAATGTTTAACTTATAACTCAATAACCAACAACGCAACATTATCCTTTTGAAAAGCTATAGGCCTAGTTTGCTTTAAGGCTTGTTGGCTCTAAAGGCTATAGATAATGAGCATTTGTTTTAACCTGTTGCTTTAATATACACATTATAAATTAGGAGTTGCCGAATGACATCGTTTTAAGTAACATCTCATATTTAGAGCCCAGGTCTCATTAAAACCAAATAATTTCTTCAGTTATATGTCGATATCACACAAAATGTGTTTTTTTCTTTTCTTTTCGGGGCAAAAGCCATGTCTTAGAGCTCCTGACCAAAAGTGTGAGGTTGGTCCCATTGTAGCAAACTCAGTCACCACCCCATCACCGGCAGTATACACCGCCATCCCCCCCCCCCCCCACACACACACACACCCTGCAACATACATAAACACAAATAACAAATCCAAGGTGTAGGTATGCTAAAGCATATATACTGATGCCCAGTATTTCTTGCATGGTGAAAGTGCAGTGGTCAACAGGCCTAATATTTATTATTTATTATTTATTTATTTTATATTTATTTATTTTCCAAATCACGTTTGAATATATAGGCCTATAAAACAACATACAAGGGCAAAAAAAATGAATAACAAAAATATTAACAAAGGGCAGCAAAACATAAACACAAAAGAAAGAGCTCTACTCCAATCCAAACCAATTATTGAGCCATGCATGTACACAAATTATTTCAAATGTGTAGAAAAGCCTATTAGACCAGAGTCTAAGTCTATACGTATTGTAGGTATTGAGACATGGCAACTGCAGCTACTGTATATTGGATCGGTCTAATTTCCAATCTGGGGTCTCATCCCAAAGAAAAGCCCCAAGGTTAGCCTATAACCAGACAAAAGAGCACAACCCAACCATCCCATCCATAATGGCAAAGGAATTAGACCTATAGGCTACACGGGTAGCATTTTGAAAATATCCCACTTTAAAGGTTCAGTTAAGTGTGATATATAATTTTGCTGACCAACAGAATGCACTTTGTAATAGTTCAAATATTATATATTGTATACAAAACAATATATATTTTGGCCTACTGTAGCCTATATTCATATTAGTGGTTTAAAAGCAACAGAACAAACTAAAGATAGTTTTTAGTTATAGCCTGCAAAATATAGTAGATAATGTTTTTTACAGAATTTCACTTTTAAAATTAGCACACTATTGACATTATTATTAGCGTTATGTAGCTTACATTAAAAAAGTTTCTATCCAATTAATTCAAGCTAATGTTTAATATTAAAATCATTAACAAAAAAGTTTTCAATATCACTGCGGGACTTTGCATTTCTATACGTTCAACCTAAAATGACCCCGTGACCTCTTTACAAAACAAGAACCCAACCAAGCAACCAAACAACCACCGCGGGGCGATTCTTGTACTGACAGCTTCTTTCCTCATTTAGTTTGTAGCCTACAGCCGAGGCTCATTCAGTCCTGCTAAATGAATATTTACAGTAGCTACAGAAAGATCTGAAAGAGAATCCAAGGAACCAAGGGAAGGAAAGAGATTCTTAAGAACAAAGAGAGAGATAGAGAGCCCCGTTCCAGTTCTTAGGCGAGGTGTTTTGATCTACCAAACCCGGCTACATAGGCCTACTTAGCAAAACATTTGGGAAAAATGTCAGGATAATAAAAATGTACAAAAAACGAAATATTTTTTACAGCGATTTTGTTCAGTGGTGTTATAAGAAAATATCGTTCGTAACGGATATGATTAGGCCAATTGTATTAGCACACAGGCCTATTTGCTTGATTAGCCAAGGCCTATCCTAAAAAAAAAATTGTCTATCCTATATCGCGATTCTAAATATCTAGTCTGATAAGTCTGTTAAACAGATTGGAAATGTATAGGATAGTCAATGGTTTTTATTTCATTCAATTATTAACATTCAAAGAGAACTCTGTCACAGAATGGCGTTGTAGAAAATCAGAGGAAGAGTGACCAGCGCATGACCTGACGGGAACGCGCCTGTTGCTCCAGAGAAGGACTTATGGGAGCAGAGAGAGAGAGAGCGCACGGCCATCAACAGCTTCTTGACAGCGGGGCCTGACCAACCGGGCGACCTGCGCCTCTTAGGAATCAATTTAGAGGTTGAACTTCGGTTGAACTCATCCGGAGAGAGCAGAGAGCCCGGACGGGCGCGCAGGCAGGTCGGGCTGGGGCTGGGGCTGGGCTGGCTGAGAGGCGAGCTAAACCAAGCCTAGCTAAACCAAACCAACCGGCCTCCTGAGTAAATATTGAATCCGGCCGTCACGTCGCGGGGGGGGGGCGCGCTTGTGAAATGGACCTGTCAAGCCCGCGTAAACTTTGAACGAGAGAGATGAAGAGAGAGGCACAGGGAGGGAGAGAGGGGAGAGATTGAGAGAGAGAGAGAGAGAGAGAGAGAGAGAGAGGACTAAAATAAAACGTTGGGCAAACTTTGCTTCCTTAAACCATCCGGAGGCCGGGCAGTGGACCCCCCACCAATAACTCACCTTTTCAACCCCCCCCTCCTCCTTTTTTTCAGCCTGATCTTGTCAACACTTCCATTCTATCATTCTATCCCCCACCCCTCTGTCCCCTCTAAAATGCGATGACATCCAAATTATTCGTGATTAAATGAAAAAATAAAAATTGGAACGAATAAATATATGAATTAAAAAAGATAATACAGCCAGAGCAGGAGAGAGAGGGGGAGAGAGAGAGAGAGAGACGGGTAGGCCTACATATTTTTGGGGTGACCTCATAGACCCCCTCCTCACACACACAACATGAGTTCTGTTTTTCTTCCCATAATTCATCTCAAGTTCAGCAGGGCTCTCTGGTGTGTGCACGCATGTGTGTGTGTGTGTGTGTGTGTTCATACCGTGACAATGAGCAGCAAAAGATAAAGTGGTTTGGTTGCAGTTCAAGGGTTCAGGGTTTCAGAGTCTTGCCCCCTCTCTCTCTCCCTCCCTCTCTCTCTGCATACACACATAGCCTATAATACAGGCCTTCAACAGTTCTATTTTCCTCTATTCTATTCTATTCCCCTGGGCTTTAGCGTTCTTTTAACAGTAATATCTTGACGGGGAGCTGCGTAGATCAATTTTTCAAGCCAGCGAGGGGCCTTATCATACCTACTGTGTGTGTGTGTGTGTGTGCCAGATGGTTCCGGAGGGCACGTCCTTGCGCGCGGCACGGCATTGTCGTCGTTAAGACACGGTCTCAATGCCACATTAAAAAGCCATATGATATTGCTTTTCATCTGCAGGCCCCGTTCCTGCTCCGCGTTTAAAGCCAGAGGACTACCAAGTATACATTGTTTCTGATTCTAACACATAATTAAATTTACATCACCGCTAATAGGCGATGCCCCTTCAATTTAGACCTTGTGGAATGGAAAAGCTTCCTCAGCTGCAACTGAAAGACAATTCAATACCGGTACCGTAGAGGACACTTTGTCACTTGGCCAGAATTCAGTATATTTTCTTTTCTTTTTACTGAAATATGTTTTGCCACAATAAGAAACATACACGAGCGCGAGGTTAGAGGACTGAATTAATATTATCTTTGACGAAAGGTGTTCCCCATCCACCCACCCAACACGGTTTTTAGCATGTCAAATCTTTAGGAAATATTATTATTGTTATCAAATAAATACATAGCGCAAACAGGATACAGATCACCTGGTTGCCTGTTGAATGTGTTTTGGCCAATGCCCTTTTGTTTAATTATAGTCTACAATGACATACCTGTATGGTAGCATATGGTGAATTTTAATTATCAATTTTGCTAAAAATGTTCGAATTATAATCTTGTTTACTTGTTTGTTTTTCTAGTCTTGGTTGATGTGATTTCAATTACGCAATGTGAATCGCAGTTATCGTTTAATATTAGGCTAATATTAGGCTACAATAATCAATAGGTCTACTGACATTCAGTGAAAAACAAACAAATTTTCGGATCTAAAAATTGTTTAAATCGAAATGTAAAATAGGCATTATTATTATTATTATTATTACACAGACTATCAGAGCTTCAAAGCAGCGTGTGATTGGTTGAGCAGCCGTGTTTTCTGCCTTGGCGGGGTCATTCGGAGTACAGCAGACCTTATGCGAGTCTCCTCTGCCCCAGAGTGAAGCATCGCAGCCCCGCTGAGCCGCTAGTCGGGCCTTTATCCGCGCCTGTCTTAAAAAACGTAGATATAAAGCGACCAGAGCCCCACGCGCGTCTTTTATCACATTGGCGTTTAGCGTGGAGTCTCGCTCTGGAGACCCCAGCAATGTGTGTGTACGGGATTCGCGTGTGGAAATTGGAGAATGAACGTTATTTGAAATATGGCCAAAACGGCCAATGGATCATTCTTCAATAATATATGTATTTCAGTCTGGGATTTAGGGGGCGCTGGGTGCAGTGGGGGGCAAATCCTTAGTGAAATCCATCTCGCCCATGAACTAAAAGGGCCATGTTAGGATATGAGTAAATCCACTTTGGACCGCTGTCCTAAGATCTCTTGGACAGCAGAGCCAAAGTGAACATAAAGGCTTTTAAAGGTCTGTTTATACACAAACAACATTTGGCTACTTTCTGGTATAGACCAATAACACCAGGGCAATGTTGCTTCCCTGTTTTGACAGGTTAATGGTTACAAACAAAGTGAAGTCAAGGAAAATAAAATGTTTTTGTGTAGCTGGCAGTGAATTTTACAGAAACCTTATATTACCCTAAATAAAGACAATTATTGAAAACAATTATCTTAAAATTGACTGTCTTCCTAATGAAAATGTGAGCAATTAAACCTCAGGCCGCAGTATAAAAGTTAAGAAATAATAATATTTAAATGCACACACTACACATGCAGTATCCTCCTCCTATCTGTCAGACCAATGTGAAAATTAAAGAAACATTTGTAAACAAACACACAAATAGTGACATGACTCAATGTTGTACTTTTAAACACACATTATATTTCCCAGGATTAATAAACTCTGAAAAGGCTACATGATGCTAAATAAGACTGAATAAACCCAACCCAACACTGTACAATAATATAAATATAAACCTTGCTGTAAAAAAATAGAATAAAATCTCTGAAGGGTAAAGTTGCGATAAAGGATCGAGCCACAGTCTGTATTTCTGTGTCACATCACAGAGGTCAGAAGGTGAACAAGGACCAAAAGGTTATCAGGGCAGATATTCCTGCCTGACCTGTGCTGGCTGAGGTATGAGAAAGGCCAGGGAGAGGAGCAGACATTTCACAACAGAGTTTAACATCCAAATAATCTGTATTTTACAACTTTAAGATCGGATCTTAAACCATTTTAATACAGAATGTAGGACGGCAATGTGAATGGATGTAGAATGTATAGAATAAATAACTGCAACGACCATAAAATATGCGACACGACCACATTATATGACAACATTGCTAATTTCCAATGAAATTGTCTATTATTACAGTAATGTCTAGACACCTATCATCTCCTGTAGCGGCCAGTAGCAGCTCTATATACTGTATGACAGTGAAGCATTAAGTGCTGAAAATAGGTTCAAATATGAAGGAAATCTCCCATGAGATTAAAGCAGCATTAGAGAATACAACTCCATCTGGCCGGCATGTTTACCCAGAGTGCTGTGCTGCTGTTTGTGTTTGTGTGTGTGGCAGGTAAGCATTTACACCGTCGTCTGTTTGTATTAGCTAGGACTGTCTCCTAAATGACCCCTTCTCTTTAACACACACACACACACACACACACACACACAAGTATGCACGTACACACACATTAGGTGCTGAAAGAGTACGGCACAATAGCTTGTTTATTTCTGGCCATCCTAGCAAAAGGACCCTGTGTGTGTGTGTGGGTGTGCGTTTATCCTAAATCAGGAACAGTTAAAGTGCATCAGCTATTCTCAACACCAGGGCAAAAGCAAGGGCACATCCATCAACAATGAGCTCACACACACACACACACACACACACACACACACACACACACACACACGCACTCACGCACGCACAACCAACCTGGTTACAATGCAAACAGCCACCCAAACACTATTTGATCATGTTTGACATGAAATCAATCAGTATTAGGAGATATAATTCAACTCAAACGTTGGTATTGACCAATCAAACAATCATGGAACCATTCAAACAATAAAAGACCAATATTGTGATACCAGCCTCTTGGAACGAGATAAGCAAGCTGTTAAGGTCCAAACTCCGGGAGTTTTAATAGAGGCTACAGGCCTCTGTTCCAGTAGCCTGTTTCTCTATGTGCTTTCCCTTTAAGAGTTTTTGGGATTTTTCTAAAAAGCTGAGACATCCTATGAGACTATTCTATCCATCAAGCTAACTAAACTTCCTGTGAGGTTTTGACAGTACACACAGGCTACCGCGTTTTGTCCTGGACTGTAATCGGTATGTTGCAACACTGGATTAAATTCATACATTACATACATTAATTGTTCAGTTTATGGCTAGTGTCCGGCGAGGGGCGTTTAAGTTGAAGGGCCCGCGGAGGTGTCGGAGTTGGAGGTCACTGAAGCCCGCTGAAGCCCGCTAAAATTATAAAATGGAACAAACAACCATACCTCTTTGAGCTTTTAAAAAATGTAAATGACCGTCAAGACAAAAATATATACTGTCTAGCGTGGGAAGATTTTGTTTTTCGTTGTGGAATTTTAAATTACTCTTACACAACGAATTGTCTTTAACTGGGGGTTTTACTCCCCCCCAGCTCCACGCCTTTACTGAGAAGCTGAACAGACTGACCTATCTGCTCACGTGTGTCCCAAATGCAGTCAAGATAAGCACACAGGCATATTAAGGCCTAAGGTTTAGAATGTCAAATATGGTATTTTTCCACCACAGGTTTTGTTTTGTGTAAATACTTACAATGACAATTTGAACTTTTGAAATTTTATTTTGATATATCCCTTAACATTTTAATTTGCCATATAAGTAACATTGTTCTCCTGTTGGGAAAACGTATATTCACAACAGTGATGTCGAAGCCTGGATTGTATAAAGTGTGTTCTATGTTTATTCCATTAGTTGCACGACAGCGTTCAGTTCAACTTCAGTCGTTGTGTTTGTGTAGGTCCATAGCAACATTGCCGTCTATCATGTTTTTTACCGTGGTATCTTCGGTATACAATCTTTATTGGAAATGTTTTTGGAAAAGTTTGGAACCAGTAGGCCGACAGTTATGGGCTACTATATTCATAAAAATCCTAAACTGTCAGAAAGACCAGCACAGTTACATGCCATGCTGTAGCTATTGTTCCAATGACACAATCACAGTCAAACACAATGGTGGATAACGAGACAGCTCAATATTGTCAGATTTTTTTTTATTGCTCATAATATATTGTCCTGGTCCCTGAAGAAAACGGAAAAGGCCTGGATTAGGTCATAGCCACAACCTAATATTTCTCAACCATAGCCTAACCCCACACTAATCCCATTGCTTTGACAGTGAAAATGCTACCGTTATTCAGTTTAGAGATCTTTATTTTATTTTAATGGCTCTAATGATCTAGTGCGTTCTTCGTCTTTCCTTCTTTGTCTCCTCAAAGTTGCCAGGTCAGCTGTAAGGTGGCCAGGTTTAGGGCTGTTTATCCTCCCTTTGTGTCTCCATGTGACATATAACTGAGGTCTTTCCTCATCCAGTTGTGTACTAGGTCAATTTGAGGTTGCCAGTTTGGAGTCTTTACCGCAAACAAATGATTTGTGCCACTCTTGAGATCTCTGATTTGTCTGACCATTAATGCTAGGTCAGAGATGAGGTTGCCAGGTTTGGAGCAGTCCATCCTTCCTTTATATCTTAATTTGACTAGGGAGTGAGCTCTGTCCTTAACCTTTGTCTTTTCCCTCATCATCGTCACTACCTAATGGGACATGGATGAAGAGTAGATGGCCGTTCCTCAGAACTTGGATCATTTCTGTTGTGTCTTGGGTCCACTTACCTATAATGTCACCTCTGATAGAAGTAGTATCACTTAAGTCAGTCTCCATGGAACTTACGTTTCTCTTTAATAGGAGTTGATTCTATTCAAACAAGAGTAACGGTTACCATTGGATCAGTGTTTTCATCGCTTGCACTTAA
This sequence comes from Percopsis transmontana, assembly GCA_025447815.1. Taxonomy (NCBI): domain Eukaryota; kingdom Metazoa; phylum Chordata; class Actinopteri; order Percopsiformes; family Percopsidae; genus Percopsis; species Percopsis transmontana. Next base: position 3,125 of record JAOEHI010053963.1, on the reverse strand, counting down.
GGAACAGTGATCCTGTAGCACTCCACCATAACTGTCTGTCTGCTGTCTGTCTGTCTGTATGTCCGTTCTTTCCTTTTCTCAACAACCGCTCATCCGTATTGCTGAGGACCGAAGTGAGTGCAGTGTCAGGTTGTTAGGATGTGAAATGCCAAAGATGTATCATTAAAAGACAATTCAGCAAAATGGCGCCCAATACCGGATGCACTGTGCCTGCAGACATTTACCGGATCTAGAATATGGCCGATTGTACCAGACTGACAGTTTCATCTTCCATCAGAGTTTAACCACTGACTGTGACATCCAAACTTTTTAGCAGCCCACCTTCGCTGATGCTGGAGGTCACTCTTCAAATTCACTTTGTACGGCCACTGCACTAGTCTTTAGAAAAACACAAAATTGAAAAATGGACAGAAGTGGCTCTAGCTAAGCTAGTGTTTCTGTATTGTTAATATTACTATAGCCCTTAAAGAGGAACTACTTTCGTTGGTGGAAGAATTTGCAAACATGAAAAACATGTCCAGCCTATTTTAAACAAAGTTTCCAAGATTCATTAATTTGATAAATGGTTATATAAAAACAATGGAACTATCAAGGAAAGGATGTGTGTTATAACACACTGCCTCTAGTTTTAGATCTTCCAGTGGGCCCCTCTAGCCATGGGGTGATAAAATTAAAGTATATATGTTAATATTTTTAAAATGGTCTGTCAGTAAAACACACACGAGAGACAGACATAGTCTAGATTTGTGTTGTTGGCTTTGTAATTAAAGATTATTCGAGACATTAAACTTCAAGATGTGGAAGGTAGCTAAATGAAATCTACGGCTGGTTGGGAAATTAAAAGGTAAAAAAAGGGGCCTCTACTTCTACTGGTGAGTAGGAAACATTGCATAGCCTTAGGAGCACTGAGGCCTATTGATAATACAATGTGGACTGCTTTGATATGTGACTCACTGGCAGAGGAAAGGTAACTTGTATCATCATGACGACCTCAGGTCTTCAACGGGTCAACAGGTGAGGTGACAGCTGTCCCTGGGGTAGAAAACAAATGTTAATGAGACAAGAAACAAACGGATGACCGAATTAAAGGGGAAAAAATGTAAACAATGTATTGTTGCAATAAATCAAGGCGCTGACACGACCTGTGTGACAGAGAGACTGCGTGAGAGAGACAGAATGTGGGGCAACAAAGAGCAGAGTCTAATATGGAGGGGTCAAAAAGGGAGGAAGTGAAATAAGGATTTTTGGGAACAGAGACAAAAAAAAGTCAGACAATCTCGGTTATGTGATTTAGGAGTAAAACAGGAACAAGAGAGAGAGGGAGAGTTGGTGGTCACTGAAGTCCGCTAAAATGATAAAATTGAACAAACAACCATACCTCTTTGAGCTTTTAAAAAATTGAAATGACCGTCAAGACAAAGGGATATACTATCTAGCATGGCAAGATTTTGTTTTTTTTGTGGAATTATATATTTTAAATTACTCTTACTCAACGAATTGTCTTTAACTGGGGTTTCTACTCCTCCCCAGCTCCAAGAAAGGCTGTATGATCCAAACAACCACTGGTTAGCCCAAACCATCCACGCCTTTACTGAGAAGCTGAACAGAGTGACCTAGGCTGCTTACGTGTGTCCCAAATGCAGTCAAGATAAGCACACAGGCATATTAACACTAGGCCTAAGGTTTAGAAAGTCAAATATAGTATTTTTCCACCACAGTTTTTGTTTATCTCGGTTATGTGATTTAGGAGTAAAACAGGAACAAGAGAGAGAGAGAGAGGGAGAGTCTGTGTTTGAGGGGAAATGAAAATTAAAGCAAGATAGGTAAAAAAAAAACGCGATCATTGTGTGTGTGTGTGCATGCGCATAAATCCATCTGCGTGAATTTCAGGTCAAACATTTCCCCCCTCCTCCACCCAGGGAGGTGCATGGAGGGGTGAGGGAGAGGGATGATGGGACAGGGGGAGGAAGGCCGGATGAGGGGACGAAGGGTAAGGGGCGGTCAACTGTCACTCCCTCCCTATCATCTTTTTTTCTCTCCCCTCCGTACATTTTTCCCTTCCCTTCATCCTGCCACAGTTTGATCTCATGCAGCGGGGTGTCGGGAGAACCCCCTCCCGACACCCCGTGACACGCCAAACCTCTCCCATCCTCTCTTCCTTCCTTCACTCACGAAATGGTGTTCTCTCCGTTCCTCCCCTTATCACCATCCCCCATTTTATTTCCCAGATCTTTTCTGCCTCTTTCTCTCCTCTATAAAGTGTGTTGGCCGGGAACGGTTGTCAGACTCTTGCAAGGGCCCTGAAAAGAACGGAGAGGGAGAAATGGAAGGAAGGAAGGTCCATTTGCTAGGTCAGAACCACCCTAACTGACCACATGGTATATGGCTAATTTGAGCTACGGTGGCATGTTTTGGCAATGTATTGAACGTTAGCTATTTCCAAATATTTATATATATAAATTAGATCATTTTATCGGATGCTTTTATCCAAAGCGACTTACAATGAGTACAATTACAAGTATTACAAGGAGCAAATAAAGGGTAAGGCATGCTTACAATTAGGCAAACTCCAGGGGCTCAAACCCACGGCCTTCCGGCTGGAAGGCCAACGCCCAGACCACTAGACCATCCTTCCTTATGTTATATTGTTAGTGTATTTAGCGAATGATTCAATGATTCAATCCCACATTACACAAACACTGTACATAAGTAGGCCCAGTGCTATGGTATAATATTCGCAGTAGGCTACAGTTAGGTTGTGTCAGCTGTGCTAGCTAGAGTAGCTTTTGATAATATTTAGTTCATCGATTTAACCTGAATGACATTAGCATGAAGTTAAATCACCTGTCAAGGGTTTACCTGACACCCTGGTCTGACCTGATGATATCACCGCCACCACCCAGTATGTGTGTGTGTGTGTGTGTGTGTGTGTGTAAGTGTACGGAGATAGCGTAGCTCCTTGGGGTCAGATTGCATTGACCTCCGTCGACCCCTTTCAGAGTCACAGCCAGGTCACGCCAAGAGACTCTTAACACTTCTCTCACCCGCACACACACACACACACACACACACACACACACACACACACACACAAACACACACACACACACACACACACACACAAA
>JAOEHI010053961.1:0-14572 GCA_025447815.1 Percopsis transmontana | reverse complement strand
GTTGCCATGGTAATTTACACCAATTGCAGGTTAATGGTTTAAAGGAAAATTTTTTTTTTTTTTTTATGTCACACATTATCCAAATTAAAAACAGCGGGTTTAAATACACCAGTATGGCATACCCCCCCCCCCCCCCAAATCTGTCTCTCTCTCACTCACTTCCCTTCTCTTCCTATCTTTCTCTCATTTTTCCCAACCTGTGTCTCTCTCTCTTCTCTTTAATGGTCAGTAGATTATTCCTCAACATATCTTTTCTCCTTTAAAAAGGACATACTTTTTGTTTTTAACTGGGTTTATGAGGTTTTCACCTAATAGCTGTTTTTTAAAGAAAGCCGTACCCCAGCTCCTTGTAGGTTTCCTGCTATTTATTTACCTGTTGGGCATTGTGTGGCTAGATTCCAACATGTTGATTGGGAAGCTCTGGCTTCCTTCCAGCTTCAGAGTCTGCTGGTTTACTGTCCCAGAGTGCTTTGCAACGTGCCAGGTGGTTTAAGTGTGGGGATTTATTTTGCTTGTGGTGGGCTATATTGTACATGTGTCAGCAGTGTTAATGTTTTGTGATATTTCAGGCGCAGACAGCGAGAGGCCACAGTGGTTGAGTTAATACGATGCCTACATGTGCTTGTGTGTGTGTATGTGCGGAACATTTGAACAAGTATGTGTCTTACACTATGTCTGCCTTGCTCTTGACCCCGAAGTCTTAAACTTAATTTTCTCACAGATTGTCTATGAACCTTCTGGGTGTGTCGGCTATTTCTGTATGCAAGAGACGATATACCAGAGTACTTTGGAATTAGCAATTATTATAAATATGTCTTCCCACATGCACAAACTGTTTCTAATGTAGTGGGGCTTTGTCAGTCAACTCAGTCAACACGCACAGGTACGTGGACAGTCTGCGTGGACCGGCATGTTCCTGTGGACGCGGAAAGTATATTTTGGCCTTTAGACTGTTGCTCCATGTTTATGTGGGGTGCTGTTGTGCTTTAAGCAGCAGGTGGTCTGGACTGGTTGGGGGCCTCTGATGTAACTCTCTACACTGGCTCCCAACATGAGGCCCTCCATATCATTGTCTAGGGCCATGGCTGGGCCCCTCTGAGGCAGTCAGCCATGATGTTTTCACAGATGTGTGAGTCCCCCCCTAGTGGTCTGGTCCGCCCCTGACAGAGAGGGTAGGTGCCTCCTGTGGGTACAGAGTCAACATGAATGACATGACAAGCTACACGCTGTTTGGACAAAAAGACTAGGAACAGATAGTCAGACCTCTGGAACTATTAGGAGGAGGATTCAAGCCCAGCTGTGGAATGTCTGGAGTCTCTCCTGGAGGAAGTAATAGTATTTCTTGGCCACAAATTCCTCAAATATGATGGGGCCTATTCCTTTCCAGCACCCACAGGGTGGTACCTCAGACCCGTGGTACCTCGGGCCCGTGGTTTTGGATCACTTTTGACCAATTCCCTCTGAAGAACAAGATGGGTTGTGCATAAATGCTGCATAAATGTACTCACACAAATAAACACGGAATAGAAAGAATGTATGCTAATTTTATTCAACATACTGTGTGAAAGCCAATTAAAAAAACATTATCAAGATTGTTGACTCCCTACTACAAATAATCACCATTACATATTTCTATTAATACTTCACTTGAACACAGTTATTGGTCGTGTAAATATATGTGTTAATACAAAAGAATGTTTGTGGTTTAGCATCACATGATTTAATACATTTATATCAGCTTTAATCAGGAGCAAAGCTGTGCATATTGTATTTATTTATTATATTCCCATCGAGATATTTGTATTTGGAAATACTTAAACTCACTCTAACTTCCACCATTCATATATAATCAAGGATGTTTAGGTATTGTGGAATTTAAGGATTGTGACACACAATACGTTTAAAAGTTTGTAACTTTGTTTTAACATTCATATGGACTTCCCACCAATACTACATGTACAATTGAGTGATTCGTTTGATAGAGTAAATTGGAGGGCAAGTAAACTTTTGTAACATTTTTCTAAAAACACCAGCTTTCGGTATGGGATAGGATTACTGCTTTCCAGAAATTCTCTCTCCTGAGGCAAAGCTGATCAAAAGACTATGCAGAGTTCTTTATAGCCTGTTGAGAGTAAACCAGCTGACCTCTTAGCCTGCTTGCCACAGGCCACTGGGTCACTTTTCATAAAGTCAAGAACTCTTCCTGGCCATATCGGAATTTGTAATGTTTAGCATTGCATTGCACTTTTTTTTCTTCAAGGGACTAGGCCTAGATCGTTTGACATGTGAGTGACAAACTGTGCTGATGTTGGCTGTTGGGTGGTTGAATATGAGAAATGACACAGAAAGAGATGAGTGCCATGTTGCTCTGCCGTATGGCTAACATGTGTTGAAGTTGTTAAAAGCAAAGAAGAGCTACACTGTTACATAATGAGACTCTTTGCCTATTCATGAGAGTAAATGTTTTCAATTCACACTTGGCTCAAGAGAGGCACAGCCAGTCCCGTTTTAGACAAGCAGTACTGAAGTCAAGGAGGGAAAACAAAAATATGTCACTTTAAATGAAAACATTGGGATTTTTCTTTTATAAACTCTCCAATCCACTGTATCCCCACTATATCTCACTGCATTTATATGTTTAGATACAATATGGTGCTAAGCGCTGTACAGTACTTGGCCTTGTTACTGAGTCTGACGCACATCTTGTGTTCTTTGTTATTTCTTGTAGGGATCCAGGAAGGTACAGAGTGTACAAAGTGTAAAAATGACTGGGCGTTGAGGGCTGCTATTGCAGCTCTCTATGTGCTGTGTGCTCTTCTCACCATTGCAGTGGCTGTTCTTGGATACAAAGGTGAGTTCCCATGTAGTCAAGAACTACTTGCCATATACTTTGCTTTTCTTTTTGGCCTTTGTTCTGATACATTTTTTGAAAGCAGTCGTAGAGCTTTGGAGAAAGGCTCTATGGTTATTCAATCAACCCTGTCATGCAGGCAGACATTGCATCCAAAATAATATTATGTAAACCCATATTAACTTTGTTTAATTTGTTGATTTAATCCACATCACTCTAGCACTTTGTGCCAATGATGACCTAGCATCTTTGCAACAAAGGAAGCGCTCTATAAGTGTTTAGAGGTTTTAACTGCACAAGAATGTGTCCACTGCATCCCCCACTATAAGCCCTTGACATGAACTGCCCTGGGGGCCCATAGCTTTCTTTCTGACTCATTTTGAGATTGTCCCAAAAAACACTTCTTCTTTCCCCCACTACCTCACTCTTTCCTTAACCTTAGGAACCAATGTTTTTGCAGTTCTGTTTGCTACTGTCTAAACAGTTTAAACAGTTAAAGAAAAAACAGACAAAGCTAAAGAAATCTTCCACAGTGCTTCCGCAGTGGTTATGTAACCATAGGAAGTGAGCTGAGTACAGGTGCAGGTGGACGAGAACGAACACTGAGTCACGAACAAACAATGAACGGAGCACGGAGACTAAGCAACACTATTCTATTAAACACACTAACGTTACGTTGCATCAACGACAACCAACAACCAATCCCATTTCCCAAACAAACCCAGACATATATATATATCCCCACAAGACAACAGGTGCAATGAATGAATGAGAAATTGATGAATAGAAGTCCGGGGTGTAGCTGGGGCGTGCTGAAAGTATGGACGGCTGCAGGCTAGTGGTTAGTACACCGGCGAGGTGGTGGAACGGGGAGGAGGTGGAACGGGAAGGAGGTGGAACGAACGGGGAGGAGGTGGAACAGGGAGGAGGTGGAACGGGAAGGAGGTGGAACGAACGGGGAGGAGGTGGAACAGGGAGGAGGTGGAACGAACGGGGAGGAGGTGGAACAGGGAGGGGAACAGGGAGGAGGTGGACCACCCCTGGCTGCGACTACGGACATTACAGGTTGATGTTTGACTGAATTAAATGCTTTACGTTGGGAGATTACCAAGACACCTAGATGTCAGTAGCATAGATTGTTTATGATAATTAATATTAAATCTGTTTTTAGACTCTATCGGATTCTAATTCCATTTTTCCATAACAGTATGAAAACATATGAATCATAAGGCTTTCATTGAGAAATGAATGCATTTGTTCTCAATCAGAATGCACACACATGCATGAAGAGGTATTCATGCTAGAGATGAAACGGTATGAACATTTCATGTGATTATAGTGAACATTTTCAAAAAGTACTGATACACACAAATTGAAAACCACAAATAAAATTAGCAGCACTATGCACATTTTGTTTGCATAAACATTAAAATAATAACATAGCCAATAACACAACTTTAAAGCCCAAAACACACATTCCAACAAAAATTATCGTTCAAAAGTATTTCCTGCCTCTCTCTCTCCCTCATTTATTAATGGCAGAACAGAACATTGGAGATTTCTGAGCTTTACCTCAACCTCTAGTTTTGTTTACAGAGTGCGGCTGACAGTTTTGACAGAGAAACTATCGCCCGAAATAGGAAAAATGCGTTAACATCATCCATTGTGGTCGGTTTTAACACAAGTTGACATTAGACAGCAATGTTCCACTGGCACAGGAATTGATTCCAAACATTATCGGAGTGGCAATCGCCATGGAATGGATTTTGTGTATCATCACAACATAAACATTTCTAAACAGATGCGAATAAAGTATGCTATGTAGAGACCCATACTTGACCCATACTGAAGTAGAAAATCAGTGTTAGTATAAGTGTCGGTGCGAGCCTCTGCATGACGCACATTGGATTTTGATGGTTTGGGTCTAATGTCTGCCAGATGATCATGCAGTGGCCGGCTTTCCTTAACAACCCAGTGCAGATTTTATGGCTTGGTAGCAATTTGTCTCAATTTGTTGTCTTACGAACCACAGATTGACACACAGATTTTTGTTTTTATCAGGAAGGATTAGAACAAAGTATGTCTTCTTTACTTTCTAATCTACATATTTTATTATTATTAACCTCCATCTAATTTGCTATACAACCTTTTGTAACAGTGGATGTTTATCAAAATACTTACAGATTACCATTCATCCACACTTAAATATTAAATCAGAATACAGTCAACTACAGTTGCAGAATAATGCTGGTCAAATTAAAGTATAGAGGGATCATATGGCCTGTAACATCGAGTGCGCCAAAGCCTTACTCAAAATCCTGTTCAACTCCAATCTACAAACTCTATGAATCCCATAATGACAAGTGACCAAAGCAATGTTTTTGACCAAAAAATTACTTAAGTCAAAATTGGTTTATGTTGGCGCTGCTGCATGTACAACACTAGATGGCAGTATAAACTCTAACACCCTCTTATTACAGGGGATAAAAGCTAATTTTCTTTTGAGAGACTGGTTGAGATTGAGAGAGAGAGAGGAGGAAGAAGAAGACATAATACATTTGTTTTGAATAGTCTTAAATTCCTATATGGTAAATATCTTTTAAGCCAGTGGTTCTCAATCTTCTCAAACTTTTATCAGTGTTTGTGTGCAGGAGGGAGTCCTTGAGCTATGAACTACATATTTTTTGGGAGCATGGACTCTCACCAGTTCTCCTGGTGAATGTTATAAGCAACGAAACAGTACAGAAAGTAAATACCCATAAAGTTATAGTAAATATTAGGTGGGGGCTCTCAAGCTCCTCTCCCACATAGCTCTGGCCTTCATGGTTGACCAACAGTCCTTCGAGTGTGACCCGTGTGTTCTAATTTTTCCCAAGGGGCTGTTTATGTTTCTTGTTTCGCAACGTCTGGAATGATAACAATGAAGGCCTTGGATGTACTCCAGTCTTGTTTTCACCACCTTTGGTCAACCCCAAGCAGATAGAAAAATACAACAGAAAGGAGAGAAGATGGACTCAGACTGCTAGAGATGCAAGAAGAACAAAACTAATATTTCTCAGATAGTATCATAGAAGGTGCTTTGTGCAATTCCATGCTCCCTAGATGTAGTAGGAACAGTATAGAATATTTATAAATAAAAGCTCAGTCCTGGAGAATGTAAGATTCATATGTATTAACAGATAAACAACGTGTAAAACATGAACCCCTGGAAAGGCAATGTGCACTACACCTTGTTTTGCAAGGAATTTATTTTGGAACTGGAGAGGTAATCATACACTACCACCCTCTAGTGTCCAAAATGAGCTTGACACGCTGGCTAGATAGACTTTCAGAACAAATGACTGAGAAAAATATTAAATAAATTCAGAATAATAATTTACAGTTGCTGTATTTTGTACAGTTAAATTCACTATAGAGATGTGGTGTGCAGCCAGGCAGACAGGTGAGCAAAAGCTAACAAAAACAGCACATTCAAACCTTGGAAACCATGTCCAATATATTTCCCATTCCAAAATAAATGGATTTCCTGCATTGGTCGTGCTGTCTTTAAAGGTTGTGAAAAGTCATGTCCTGGTACTGAAAATTACTGAATCAATAACGTTCTCAAATAAATTAGAATCTATTGTCTCTCAAGGAGTTTCTGTTGAGCATTTAAACCAACACAACTGCCTGCAACATGAAGGGCTCACAGTCTCTTTCCTTCCTTAATTATCAGTGGTCCAGAGAATGGATAATGTGACAGAAGGCATGCAGAACTACGGAGGCAAGATCAATGCTGTGGAGACAGACCTAAAGAAACTAGGTGAGGATTACTAGAGACTGGATTTCAATGCTACAGTGTCTTTTATGTGCGATAACCAGAAATAAAGGGACGGCTTCATAATGTTCTCTTTGTTCATTTGAATGAATAAGGGTAGTATATTCATCATGCCTGTTGCCGTTTCAGATGACCAGACTGGAGAGAAGTCAGGTAATGCTACTACTGAGATCCAGACTTTCAAGTCTGACCTCCACACAATACAGAACCAACTAAACGACATCGCCCTGAGGACAACCAGCAACCAGGCCAAGCTGGATGAACTGCAGGTAACGGGAGAGGACGTGCAAAGTGGTCACGTCTCACTGCAGGGCATTCTTAGCGGCAATTCTGCGTCGCTGCGTCGCATCAACAGATCTCTAGCCTCGTACAACGGCATGATCGAAGACCTCCAGACGGACACCGCGTGGCTGCAGTCAGAGCTCCAAGGCCAGGCCAGAGATCAGGGTCAGGTGCAGGTCAGTATCAATGCCTTTAACATCACCCAGGCCCAGCAAAGAAGCCTGCTCAGCAGCCTCCAGAAGACAGTGGAGGATGCAGGCCAAGCGGTGCAGAAGCTCAAGAATGACTACCAGGATCTGGAGCAGACTGCCAGACAGACCCAGGCGGACACACTATGGTTAAAAGCGAAGGTGAAGAAGCTCCAGGTTTTTGCCGCCAATAACTCAGCACTGGCCCGTGCCAACGGCGATGCTCTGGAGGACATGGGCACGCAGCTCAGCTTGCTGGCCAGCCAGATCCAGAACTCCTCGGCCATAACCGAGGGCCACGAGCAGAGCCTGCGTGAGCTGATGGACAAGCAGCGGGACCACGACAATGCCACCTCTAGCAAGTTTGACCAGATGGAAGCCCGACTGGACAGACAAGAGGCTGACATGAACCGCGTGACCGGAAACGTGAGCTTCGCGTCGCAGCTCCTCGGTGTCATCAGCAACGACCTCAGTGGCCTGAGGTCCTGCGCCGAAACAGCCATGCGTCATTCGGAGCTAATCCTGGGCTTGAACAGCAGTATGGCGGAGGCCAAGGCAGAAAGCAACGAGGTCCGGACCCAACAGGATGACCTTGCAGCCAGGCTGGAGAGAGAGGTCAGCAGCCTGTCTGTGGTCATGGAGGAGATGAAACTAGTGGACAGCAAACACTCACAGCTCATCACCAACTTCACCATCCTGCAGGGTAAGAAGACAACTAGGCAGACTGTTTACACAGGCCAATTTATTATCAGCTTTATTACTTCTTCAGATTGTCTTTAATAATAAATTAAAATAGTTGTACATGAAGTTGTCTTGCTGACGTTGCACAGTTACGTTTGCAGTAATGTTTCACAGAAGATACTAACTCACTTAGTGTAAGGAAAGGAGCTTATGTATCCCATATAGAAAAGCTCCTTATCCCTTCTCATCTTCATCACTATTAATAAAATGAAAATTACAACTCTAACTGCTCTCATTTGCTTTGCATCTGATTGTGTCATGTTTCAGGTCCCCCAGGTCCAAGGGGCCCCAGAGGTGACAAGGGACCCCAGGGCCCAGTGGGCCAGTCGGGACAGAAGGGTGAGAAGGGCGACACGGGGGTGGCAGGAGTGCTGGGTCCTAAAGGTGAAAAAGGGTCTGCAGGACCCCCAGGGGAGCCAGGTCCCAAAGGAGCAGTTGGGGCCCGGGGCCTTCCTGGGCCCAAGGGATCCAGAGGGTCTGGAGGTCGGCCTGGTTCCCCAGGTGACAAGGGCGAGCCTGGTACCCCAGGACTCACAGGCAGGGATGGACAACCAGGGCCTCAGGGAGCACAAGGGCCACAGGGGCCCATAGGACCAGCAGGGCATCCAGGATTGTTGGGACCTCGCGGGCCTGTTGGACCGATTGGACCTGCTGGTCCCCCAGGGCTGCCGGGGCTTCCTGCATTCCCTCCTCAACCCCGTCAGCCCATTCAGAACCCTCAACCTCTGCAACCCCTGCAACCCACCCAACGCCCCAAACCAGCAGTAGAACCACAGGTGCTTCAGCATGTTCAGCCATCTGTTGCCACAACCTTAGTGCCTGGTGAGTAAATCAATGATGTAGGTATATACTGTACAGGGATCATAGTCCTCTTTAGTTATTGTGGATACATCTGACTGAAATTGTAATATTAGATTAAATAGCAAGTTAAACATTTGTTTCAGCCTGTCCGCCCCAGTGGAAACAGTTTGGAAACAGCTGCTACTACTTCTCAAACTCGCAGAGACTCAATTTCAGTGAAACCAACGCAGTTTGCACCAATATGACATCTCATATGCTCATTATCAACAACAATGAAGAGCAGGTAGTACAGTAAAACTAAGGCATTACATAAATACAACATTAACACAGGCATTTACTTACCTTGACATGCAGGGTGAACTAGCTAAACCATCTTCAACCAGATTGGGAAAGTGGTCTAATCCATATAATATATATAAGTTAAAATATATAAGACCAAAAAAAGGCTAACTGATTACCTGAAACCTTTTTCTTGTTAGCAATGGGTTAGAAAACAGATTGGTGGAAAGGGCTACTACTGGCTTGGCCTGACAGACTTGGAGGAGGAGAACATCTGGAAGTGGGTTGACGGGACCATACCCATTTTCACGTAAGTTACCGCATTGGTTGAAGAAGTAATTAGCTAAGTGCGAAAGTAAATAAATACCTGTCATGACATCGATCAATCCTAATGTGGAGCCTGAATTGCTAGAAGTTGTCTGTGTGGTTGGTGTTACAGGAAGTGGAAGCCAGGCCAGCCTGATAACTGGGCTCATGGCCATGAGGAGGGGGAAGACTGTGCTGGCCTTATCCATGAGGCTAACTGGAATGATTTCTTCTGCACTGACCGCATCGGCTTCATTTGTGAACGGCCCTTTGACTGTCAGCACCCATAATAAAGAATAGCTCTCCTCTTGAAATACTAAAATTTCTGTCTCATTTCACAATCTTTAAGCTGCACATTTGGATATAGGATATTGTTATTCTAGCTAATACTGGTACTATAACTATATCAACCTGTATGCAAGTTATGCATCTTTCTAAATGTACGTATTTATTTTTTCTGTCCTCAGTGAAAGTGCCAGTTTTATAGCATCCGCCTATGAAAATGTGACCTGTCTCCTGGAAAATCTGAAGAAGAAGAAAAAGAAGAAAAGCTATGAAAATGAAGAATATGGAGGCAGACACAGATAACTAGAAGACCCTAATGAAGTACCTTCCAGCATGGGCTAGCATCACTAAGACTAAGACTGGTCTTTGTATCACTGTATCAAAAGACACTTTGCTTGAATACAGTGCAGAGACAGAATAACGCACATACCTACCCCCCAACTGTTGTCTTTATACAATATTTGTACTGATGGAATCCAGAGAATATAGTCACTTCCTTCGGTTGTACTAAATGTTTAGTGCAGCTTCTGTTGTATAGTTATTTGTGTAAATAATACTTTCCAAAAGATACAGAGTTGGTTGGATAAAAATTATGGATAGAAAGTCATATCTTAAATGGTTTATGTTTTACTTGTTGACTTCTCCGTTTTTGATAATCATTAATCCAAACCATAGAAAACCAAAGCAGAGAAATATGTTGTTGTTAATAAAGTAGCACTATTTTTATAATGTATCTATAGATCACATATTCACCAATAAGTTAAATTGATGCAATTTGAAACCCATTGCAAGCTATTTAAATTAAAAGCAGTTCTATACACTCAATATACACTCACTAACTTTATTAGGTACGCTGCTGTACCTTTGCCGCTGTGGCCCATCCACTTCAAGGTTTGACGTGTTTTAATGAGTGGTTATTCAAGTTACTGTCACCTTCCTGTCAGCTTGAACCAGCCTAGCCATTCTCCTCTAAGCTTTCTCATTATCAAGGCGTTTTCACCCACAGAACTGTTGATCACTGGGTGTGTTTTATTTCTCACATCATTCTATGTAAATTCTAGAGACTGTTGTGCATGAAAATCCAAGAGATTAGCCATTTCTGAGATTCTTAAATCACCCCGGCCAGCACCAGCAATGATTACATCAAAGTCACTTCAATCACATTTCTTTCTTGAACAACTGAACCTCTTGACCAAGTCTGCATGCTGCAAGCAGGTGTACAGGTATACCTAATAAAGTGTATACTGACTGTATTTTTTGGGGTAATTCTGTTTCATTTTGGTATTTTTAGAAACATTCCAATGAATTCCAACTGCCATTATAAAGCTTATATTAGTTATATGTTAGCTATATGTATTTTTATGATTTTGCCATCATAAGTTAATTTGTTCATTATACCAATACAATATGTAAAATATATTTTGCATAGTTTTAATCAACTTTCATAACTGATTGTGTGATTGACCTTTTATACAAATTAATATTACCATATTCAAATATGGAATATATATTTATATTGAAGAATCATATAAATTACAAGGTTTCAATGGATCAGCCCAGCACAATTATGACAATAAAATGGGAAATAACGGTACATGTGTCAATGCCTATTATCTTCTGGCTATGCAACAGTGGCCTGCAAATGTGGAGATAATCAGTGTTCTCTCCCAAACAGTTGTATATAAAATGAAAGTGTGTTACTCTCTCATAAATTCATAAAGTATAATATGTATTTATTGATTTATGTATTTATATAAAGTATATCATTTTAATTTGGAAACGATGGTAATAGCTTTTAAGACATCAAAGTGTTACCCATATACCTTGGAAGCGTCATGTGATCTTCCTCACCTGGTGATGACATGTTATTTTTCACTGCAAGGGCCATATGAATCCGCTCTAGACGTAATTTAACTAGACTAGCCTACAGCCAACGGGTGGATCACATTGAATAACACGTATACCGGTGAAATACCGTATATTGTTGAGGGTTCGACTGGTCTAGATGTGAACGTCTATCCCAGTTACCCAGAATACTTAGCTTGTTGTCGTCTGGTGAAGGAGTGACAGTGTAAGTTTTGCTAGACAACGTTAGCAGCACTTGACGTTAGTAAGTGGATGTTACTATGCATTACATTGCTTGAAATAATCTACAAAGGGAGATAAAACACAAAAGAAGAAGGCGTAATCTGTTGTCAACACATCGGCAATGCCTCTCTTCACGACAAATCCATTTGACCAAGATGTTGGTGAGTTGAAACAAATGGCTGGTTAGCTGTCCAGCTAGCTTATTGAGCTGTGATGATTGAGCTTTGTTTGTCGTTTCGAAGTTACCAGTTATGTCCATTCCAACCTGACTACCCTGACTATTTATCTATACGGTTTGCCATAATTGTCATTACCACTCGCATTCTTTGTTTTGGCTGTCCTATTTATGTATTTTCTCCTTTGTCCATTTGTGTCAGATAGTGTACACAAATGGCTAGTTAGCCAACCCAACTTAGCTTATCGCTTGTAGCTAACTAATGTTATCTCTACTAGTTCACCTGGTGATACTGTATTTTGTATGTGTGTGTGTGTGTGTGTATGTGTATATATATGTATGTATGTATGTATGTATATATATATATATATATATATATATATATATATATATCTCCTATAAAGATAATATTTAAATAGATGCTAGTGTAGTTTTATATATATATACCTACATGGCAGGTGAATAGCCTCATTGAATGGATAAAGACATCACAAAAAATTAGGGATGAAGTAATACTGGCACACCCTGGGACGTTTAAAATTTAGTCATTTATATATGAAGTAAATTTGCCGATATCGAGCTGAAACGGCCATATATAAGTTATCCTATCCTAAGGACAAGAGACATCAGCAGTCACTAGTGCTTGATATGTGAACACCTTTTACAAAAGCATTGCATTTCAAGATTACATCATCTTCCGAAATACCTAATTTATAATGCACATTACAAAGATGACCACATAATATTACCAAGTACATTGAAAAGATCACATCATCATACTAAATAGCAATTATAGACATTAATATTATGAGATCTTGCAATGCAACTGAAGGTACTTGTAACATATCTAGCACTAGTGACTGTTCCAATAGATTGCTTTTACATTACTTATGACTGGTGTAAGCCTGTTTAGGGTACTATTGACAAATACAGTAAACGTATGTATTGTAGTATGACAGTTAATGTGCTTAAGTTGATAAAAAAAAAATGCACACATTTGCTTTTGCATTGAACTCTATTGTGGTGTGTGGCTGAGCACATTGGACCTTCAATATTTGTACTTGAATTGCCTTTTTAGTATTTTAACAAATACAACATAATGTGTTTGTCCCCTACAGAGAAAGCCACCAGTGAGATGAATACGGTTGAGGACTGGGGCCTCATTTTGGACATCTGTGATAAAATAGGGCAGTCTCGCACTGGGTTAGTTCTACAGACTTCATGCTGTGCTGTTTATCCTCTTGGGCTCAATGTTATAAGACATTGCATGAAGGGTCTTTTTATTTCTCAGTTTATTTTATGGCTAGAGAGGAAGAGCTTATGTATACTGGGGCAACAAGGGTCAAATAGAAGAATTAGATGAATATTATTGAATAAATAGCTTAACACTTGTGGGGAAAAACACACTTAAATCAGTTGTTCAGACAAACAAAATTGTTCTTTTCCTCAAAGCAGCAAGTCCCCATAGATGTCTTTTGTTATTGTTCCAGGCCAAAAGAATCTCTCCGCTCTATCATGAGAAGAGTGAACCACAAGGACCCCCATGTTGCTATGCAGGCGCTGACAGTAAGCACAACTGCTCTATTGTGTTTAACTGTTTCCAGGATGTTCCGCAGCCAACGTATTATTTTGCTATATTGTAAACATGATGGTCTGAATGCATGTTCAGTTGTTTAAATGTCTGCCCCACTTGTTTCTGCAGCTACTTGGTGCTTGTGTTTCAAACTGTGGGAAGATATTCCACTTAGAAGTGTGTTCTAGGGAGTTTGCCAGTGAAGTCAGCAATGTTTTAAACAAGGTAATCATCTTTCTGATTCTGATCTGGTCTTTTTATAATTATTCTGGTCGCATGCCACTGTTTTTGTGACTGCTCTTGGGTTTTGCTTACGCACGCATTCCTGTTTGCCCACAGGGTCACCCCAAAGTGTGTGAGAAGCTAAAGGCCTTGATGGTGGAGTGGGCAGAAGACTTCCGCAGCGATCCACAACTTAGTCTCATCTCAGCCATGATCAAGAATTTACGGGAGCAGGGTGTCACCTTTCCCGCTGTAGGCTCCCAGGTGGGGAAGAATAGGTGTTCCTCAACTTAAATACAGGGTTTTACCAGGTCAAACCCCATACACTGTCTGCTACGTGGAAGAACTAGAAGAAAACACAGACTCTGTTTCTTAGTGCTGTATTGTTGATCTGCTCAGTTGTGGGATTGTCATTGTTCACAGGCAGCAGAGCAAGCCAAAGCAAGTCCTGCTTTAGTGGCCAAGGATCCCTCCACCTCCACAAATAAAAAAGAGGAGGAAGACCTGGCCAAAGGTAAAGCCAGTTCCCTGTTACAATTGAACAGCATTTTCACTATACAGAATACACAATTTCAGAGCTTTAAGAACACATGCATGTGATTTACACCGATGAGACAAAAAATGATGTGCACTCACAGATGAAGCGAATAACTTGATTATCTTGTAACTTGTAAGTCTTGTCTTAATCTTAATCTTGTAAGGTCTGGGATATATTAGACTGTAAGCTAACAGTCGGTTCTCGAAGTCGGTGTGTTGAATGCGGGAGAAATGGGAAGGCGTAAAGACATGAGCGACTTTGAGAGTTGTTATGGCCACCAACCTAGTTTTTGGCTCATCTGTGGCTAATGAATTTCTGTTGATTAATATACATACATACATACATACACACACTCACCTAAAGGGTTATTAGGAACACCTGTTCAATTTCTCATTAATGCAATTATCTAATCAACCATTCACATGG
>JAOEHI010053960.1:0-14573 GCA_025447815.1 Percopsis transmontana | reverse complement strand
CCCCCCCCACCCGCCCCCCGCCCACCCCCCCCCCCGCCCCCCCCCCCCGCCCCCCCCCCCCCCCCCCCCCCCCCCCCCCCCCCCCCCCCCCACCGGTGTATTCACTTTTACATCTGTATGTTTGAATAACAGGACTGAACAGGAAATTGTCCTGACAAGGATTAAGAGGGGCATTTCACAACCAGCAATAAGACGTGTCAATGTGAACAAAGAAGTCTTCTGAACCAAAAAATAAATAAAATCACTTTAAAACTGGAAATCTCCTGCCATTTACTGGTCTGCTGGAGACATTGCTATCGAGTTGATCTGTAGCGCTTTGCTAGGATGGAATTGATTAAGCACGTAGCAATGCATGATATTTCAACATAATTGAGCGATAACCATGGCAATACTGCACAATTTCAAGACAAAGGCAAGTATTGCTTTGGTGTTTAGTGTACTGTTTCTAAACAGAGAGACAAACATACAGCACATGAACATGAATAATAAAACTAACATATTAAAATGTTTCATATGTAAAATGTTTCACGTTGTCAAATTAATTTGTAATACGATAAATTGAAAATAGAATTAAATGAAAGACACAAAGAAAGAAATAGTTTCTGGGAACAGATTCTGTGGGAACTCTCTTTCTTTCTCTCACTCTCTCTCTCTCTCTCTCTCTCTCTCTCTTTCTCTCTCTCTCTCTCTCACCACATAACATCTCTCCTCACCCCCTTGCCTTCTTGTGCTGGAAGAAGCTGGCTGGCTCTCAGACACCTGGTCATTACCATTGCTAATTAACTAACATTAATCAGGCCTCTGTGTGTGTGCGTGCGTGCGCGCACGTGCGTGCGTGTGTGTGTGTATGCGTGCGTGTGTGTGTGTACGGATATTGTCATGTGTGAGAACTAGAGAGAGAGTTAAAATAGGGGAGTTTTAGTCAAAAACACAAGGTCAGATGAGATAGAATAGGATTATATTGTTTCGCAGAGAGAGACATAATTCATAAATAAATAAACAAACACTATTTTGTATCAACTACTGTAAGTAACAGCAAAGCAGATAAAACTCTAGCCTACAGGAATTATAGGTCACAATATACTTCAGACGAACACCTTCTGGCAAACAAACCGGTGTCAAATAAACTGTGCGAGCTCCACATTTGGCTTTGTGCACAATGTCACGTGTTTCCTTTACGTGCTTCCCATATGGAGTGTCACAGGACATTTCCCAATGGAGCTCAGATGTATCAGCATTAAGTTCAAGTAGTGAAGGCAAAGTAAAGACAAGATAATAATAATTAAGTTACACATTAAATTGTCTTCTTCCTTTTCTGTCATTTGCGGTTCCTTCTTTGTTTGGATTTTACAGACTGTTCCAAAGTCTCCCCTATCACAGTGAGTAAAGCCTACTGGCATTTGCTTTTAGAGCTGGAGTAGACACACGGTATCTGGTGCTTTTTGTCTGATGGATACCATGGCCTTAACTTTACCAGTACTCTTGTCACGGGGTGAGAAGAAGAACTAAATTATTATCAACTGCATGCCAAATAGGTTCTTTGGCAGGAGTAAAACTACAATTTTGAACCCTGAACTTTACCTACAACAATAAACCAATTACTGAAAGAAATGGGTGAGTGATAACTTGCAGTCACTGCCCATTACTTGGGTCCATTCTGTATTCAGTGCTGACCTATTGTTTCTGGTGGACCCACCACTGCCATTTGACGTGTGCCCACAACTTCATGTCATTTTCCTGCCAATGTCACACAGAGACACCAGATTATTCATTCTGGTTATTACATCTATTAAGAACTACAAATATAAAGGCTAGCATGTTTTGATGTAATACCTCAATTACCAATAGTAGAAATTGTTTAAATTGAATTGCTTTGGGCCTATATTCCGTCTGGCAAACATTCTAGAGCATTTCGCATGACGGAGAGATTAGCACAGTAGCAGGTAGTGTTGTGTGTGTGTGATGCTAATGAGTGAGATGCATCACTGAACTGTCTCATCTGAGGGGCTTGGAGAGGGAATTCCGTTTGCACCCGGGACAGCTTATATCCACTACAATACACACACACACACACACACACACACACATTCCTCCAGTGAAGGGACAGCCAAGACAAAAGCAAAAAACTAGCACACTCACCAAACAACTAATAACATGCTGTGCGAGCCATCACCCAATTGGAACAAAATGGCCGCCACCAGAGACGCTACATTTGAAGCTTTGGATAAAAGCGTCTGCTAAATGCTGTAAATGTAAATGTCAAATCTCTTCCTAGACTAACTGTATAGACACATTGACAAAAATGGCGGCTTGTACTTTCCAATGACTTTGCTCAGTGGTACAGTGAGACACAAGAACCGAAGGTTATGGGCTGCACCATCGTGAAAGTTGTCAGTTCTGCTGGCACATGCGCAGTATGACCAGAAGAGTACTTAACAAATAGCAACGCTGGAGTTTTGCGTTCGCAATCCTCATGCACGTGCACCGTAGACCAGCAATGCATCTGATTTTTTGTTGAGTATAATTATCTATTATATAATTGTTATTATAATAGTTTTATAGTATATAGTATATATAGTATAATAGTTTTGTTTAATGTTAATGTTAAGTTTTTCTGGGTGCAGTACCACCAGTCTCCACAAAACACTGTCAGAGCCTCCCTGATCTCTTCTGATTGGTGGACGTTTAACACCCAGATAAACTACACTTTTGTTGATTACAATTGAGTTGTAATCACTGATCGACAGGTGGAAATGATTAATAGCAGTTTAACGCTCAATTTGCAACAAACAAAGTATTGCAAAGTAATTTAACAAAGAATTTAGTAGGGTGTGCAAAAATAGTTTAATCGATTAATCATTTTTAAAAATGTATTCAATTCAATATCAATAAATGTGTGGATTGATCGATAGCCCTTTGCGAGACTGTTTTCTTAATTCTGCTCCCGTTGGATTTCTGACCATTACAGTCATTACAGTCATTTTTTGTGCTTTGAAAGAGACAAGTTGATTTTATTTTTAAGGAACTATACCCATGTGTTCCTCAAATAAAGAGATTCAAGCCTTTGGCCTTTTTTAGTGGTTTTCACAAGTTGTTTCCAATGACTCTGCATTTGTAAATTTGTGTTCCTTTTAGAGATTTTTAAAACATCTCCTCAAATATGGAAAGCTGCTATATAGTATTTGATACTGTATCTCATTACAATTGGATCAATATAGAATTAGAATCAAATCTAATCAAAACTAATAGTATTGAATCAAATCATTAGCTTGTGAATCGTAATCATATCGAATCGGGGCATCTGTGCCAATACCCAGCCCTAGAATTAAGCAAAAAAAAATTCTAATATATAATAAAATAATTATCAATCATCAATCATTGATATGTCATAGAAATACGTTACAGTAACAAAAAGTCACTATAAACACACATGGACATGCACATGCAGGCATAAAAATAGTGTTTGTTTGTGGCCAGGTAAACGGTGCAGGGCACACAACACCTGTGAAACAAGAGAGTGTGAGGCAGGTATCACCTCTTTCATCTCTCAGAACATACATGCAACCACGCACACCCACAAACAAAAGCCCTCAGAGTACTTAGTGAACCTAGCAGTCCTTGAAATAGGCCACAGTTGGCTTTTACTATTATTCTAATTAAACATTCTAAGTCTTAATGTTTAAGTGAATTTAAATGCAAAGAAACATTTCTTTCATCTGGTAACAGTACACTATAGTAGCTAGTTATCATTTATGGGTCACACAACAAGAGCCCAAAGGGTGCATTAGAGCAAGTAGCAGTGTAGTAAACAGCGGAAAACCAGTAATAGACCTGTCACCAGACCCTGGTTTAATAATATGTTTACAAGTCACCCTGAGGATCACAGTTGGAGCTTTGGGGCTGAACTGTATTTTTAGTAGTGCGGGGCCATTCATAGAAAGAAACGTGCAATGTATACAGTAAGTCTATAGTAAGAAATATGTTTGGGTATGTATGTTCACAGAAGCAACACATGCACAAGTATGTTCATTTTTATCTTATTTCTTATGTTATGTTCTTTTCGTTTGTTTATTTTAGGTCAGTACCATTTGTATTGCCAGTATTTATCACAAAAACAGCTTTCAGCAAGGGAGAGACATAATACACACTGATCATTTTATGTGGATTAAAGCGACCTGTTTTGTTTCTCCCCTTATCCGTTACACCGATCTCGTCCTGTCCTTGCTGTTGTTCACTCGTTCTCCACTCTGCACTTTCTAGTGATGTAGATATGTGATCAAAATTATGAATTTTTCGTACACAAAGTTAATGTTGTCTTAACCAGCTGTGGCTCAGTGTTTTTTTGCAGCACCAAGATCTCGCAGGAGCCAGATTACCAAATGTTCCATGCTACATTAGTCCCATATTACATTAAAATCACAGCACTTAGGGTTTCATTTCAAACTATCACCAGAAATTAAAGCTTTAATTACTGTAATGATGGTAATCTTAGGGAATTTGACACCACGTTAGAGCATGACAGATTTAGAGGGTCTATTTCTGAACAGGGCTAATTTGAAAATGCTTTAATTCTTCCGGAGGTTTGAGCCTGGTTGGTTGCCACGCGGAGAAACGGGAACCCGCGGGGAGTGTTTGACGTGTTGCCAACCGAGAGACACTCCAACAAGTGGCTTCCATTAAAAGTGGGTTATGGTCACCCCGTGTCATTACTGACACGAGGACAACCACCTCGCCAGCAGAAGTCGTCAACTATATTCAGATACAAGTGACAGCTCGCTCTTCAGTACCGCTTTCTCTTCCCATAAGCTAGTTTGAATCTGGTGTTTAAAGTCACTTCTTCGTTGCAAAGGTATTACAACAACACCACATTGTGGCTGTCAACAGTCACACCGCCATTCAGCCACTTCCCCTCGATCTCACTTACCATACAGCTATTCTCATACAGAAGAGCTAGCAGTTCCCTAAAACTGCTACAAACCCCTAATACACCTCAGTTAAAGGATTTAACTTGTTTTGTTTACACAAAATATAGCCGAGTTGTTGGGCTCGCAAGAATCTTATGCCATCCTACAAAAGCTGGGCATTCAAAATGCTTAGACATCGCTCTGACCCCACATCCTAGGACAAGAAAACGAAAGTGTTTACATGGGGACCTGCAATGGTCCCAGACAACAAAAATATTTCAACAGTCGTAATTTCAGTGTTTAAAACCTACATTTTTAGAATTCGTAAGTAGTGTATTCAAGCATCGTAAGTAGTGTATTTAAGCATCGTACGTAGTATCATACCTAAGTAGAATTTGTGCTTTTCTGCAACCGGAAATCCCTAGTTTAAGAAGAACTACTTTCACAGAACTTTCTGCACACATGCACATGCATACCCACATGCCCCTTTATTGTGTCCATGGTTACGGGCACCCTTAATCTGCTCTACCCCCTGGCCAATCAATATACCCTACCCCTTTAAATAGTTTAGTTGAAAAATAATTTTCAACCCAGACAAAAGAGCGGGCTGAGCGGCAGAAACTTGACAGTCTTGCAGATCGCTATGTGGGTTAGTATCATGCCTTGTAATGCTAATGAAAATTCGTTAACATTCATAAAATTGTTAAATGTTAAGTTAATTTATTAATATCCGAGGTTTGCAGCGATACTTTCTCATATATTTTCTTAATTCTGTAGACATTGTGGCCTTTATAAAAAAACTCTCAGACTCCTGCAGAATGAACAAGAATTGTCCGGCTATTGTCATGTGACATCAATGGTTTGATTGGTTCAAACATTAAATGTCTCTGCCATGGTGATATGTTCATGCACAGTAAGGAGATTGATTCAAAACGTGAGTTATTTTTATTAACATTAATAGGCTGATATTTATAATGAATATGCTATATATCATGATTTATTGGGAGAAACCAAGCAATTATATGTAAAACTATACATTCAGCACTCTCATATAGCCAGAATGGAATGATTCTTGTTTCATAACCATATTTTGCGACTATTCGACTGTGAGATTGTTATAACCTAGCTAACTGTACTCTTTGTCAAGATGACTACTGCACTGCACTGCATGTATTATACAGTAGATGGTAGACAGTCCTCCTGTGTAAAGCTGTGTATCTAAGGGGACCGTGGACGGTCATCCCCTAGAGGCCGTGAGCTGACCTGACTTGGCATTGAGCCCTGTGTTAGGCTAAAACGTCATGCCAACATGAGCCAGGATCACACATGTTGCCTAAAAAGGATTAATTGGAAACGGTCCCACGTATTTCATTCAGGCCATTTGAAAAGCAACAGAGTCAAGCCTGTGTGAGTGTGAGAGAGAGAGAGAGAGCGAGAACGTGTGTGTGTTTGAAATTGTGTTTGTCAGTGTGCGTCTGTAACTACACGTATGTGTGTGTGAATGCGTGCACCTGTGTGTAACGCAGAACCACCAATCCACTAAGTAGTCCAGTTGGAGTGACAGAATGACTAAATGTTCCAAAACAGACGAACAAAGATCCATATGCCCAAACTGTGTGTGTGCCAGCTTCTTCACCCCCCCTTCGCTCACAAGGGCCAAGTCAAATCTTGTTGCTAGGTTTTACATGCTGGCTAACATCCAAGCCTCTCGTGCATTGGAGTGGACTGTTGGATTCTGGTGGACACACACACATACACACACACACACACAACCCTCATATTTATCATGTGCTCCCAATGACCATAGTACCGGAGAGAAAGACAAACGTGTGCGGGGTAAGACATTCATTTTTGCTCATAACCGGTAATAAGTCAATTGTGTTAAATGTTGCTATCGAAAGAGACAGATTTTTTTTCAGAACTTCGGGTGAGCAGGATTAGAATGCGAACACACATTCACTCACAGGATGAACAGAGGAGGTGTATTTAGAGTATTTAATAACCATGTGTTTTTCTGTGGCGGGGTGTTGTGATGTAACCATCCCTTCCAAGTTGTTCCTCCTAGTCCCGCTCTTCCGACTGCTCAGCTGTGATTAATGAGCAAACGGAGAGAGAGAGAAATTGGTGTTCAAAGTGCACACTGGCTCTCATGCATACTGTATAAGCAGAGACACGCACGCACACAGACAGTCCAAGAGTAAAGCCTGTACCTTTGTCAACATGCACAGGAACTCTGGATAAGCCCTTCCTTCCCCACACCCATCCACCCACCTGAACTTACTTTCCCTGTGTTAGGATATTAACTCTTCTTTCCATACAAGCAACAATACATAGATTTAATCAAACGGAGACAGGCCAAGCAAAGAGTTCAAAACAGGGTGCTGTGAACAAACACACACTTCTACACAAAAATCTTTATGTTTCCTTAAGATGTCATTTCTCAATATATCAAATTTTACTCATCAATAGTCAAACTTTTACATACAGTCAAGAAAAATGTGATTATATATGTTAAATTATTTTATATGTAGGCTATAAATGTATACGTATAAAACATATTTTTAAAATGCAACGATTTCAAATGACGTGTCTTAGAAGTAGCATTAATTTCAATTATGTTGTAAAAGATTGTCATTATATTCACTCAAAGGAGAAAACGGACAAATGGGACACAATAAACACCAATATATAGGCTACTAAACATCAATAGGACTACTGCATACTAAATAATCAGTCTAATTAGTTTACCGCATTTTAACTGAAGATTTGTGTTGATTGGAATTAACAGTTTGACAGCAAATATGTGGTCAGCACTTCTACTTCCTGAACTTTGTTTTGAGACAACGCCATGGCTGTGCATCGCTCTCTGCTGCCTATTACTTGGTATGTAGAGCCATCTAGTGGCGTTCGATTGAATTGGCAATCGCACTTAATTTCTGTGGCGTTAGTCTTCAAGTCAAGTTAAGTCAGTTAAAAGTCCTAAAGAGGGACTATTGAAGAATGAATCAATATATCCAACTACTGTATATTTATGTTATGTTCCGGTGCTTCTAAGGATACTTCTCAATATGAAACATTCAACCATATAGTCCTTACCTCTGCCATCCTGCCATTCCATGCATTCACATTCATCTTCTGGCCCAGCGGTATCCAGCCTGCCCTAACCTCTCCTCAGACCCTCTAGTCTCCATGAAAACACCCTTTCATTCCCACTCCTAATCCAGCCCTGTCGCAGCCTCAACACGTCCTCTCAGCGAAGCCCTTCGGGAACCTCTCTCTGGCTCTCAGATCTAGTGTTCCCCCAGGCAGTCAATCCTCAGCATGCAGACCATAATATTTACATTAAGGCACAAGATCACTGAAAGCCTCGCCCGTGGAAGGCATGCCTCACGCCCACACACGCACGCACACGCACACACAGTCACATGTGCCCACATACACACACAGGTGTTTTCAAAGTCCCCGTTTCCTTTTTTCCCCTGTGTCTTTGATAGCCTTGGACCTTTGGTGGCGCGCTGCACTGCCTCTTCAGAAGAAAGGATATGAGGGTTTAGAGAGAGAGAGAGAGGGGGGGGGGGGGGGGGTATCGGTAGGAGAATTGTTTGGTCTGGAAGCGATAGAGGCTTCAGATAAACATGCCGGCCTGCTGGTCTCTGCTCATACACTTGACTCCGTTTGTAGCAGACAGAAGGGGATAGGCGCTCCACAATAGAGTCTCTCTGCCTGTGCGTTTCTCCCTTTTCTTTGACTTTCTCAAGCCTGTCTCATTTCATGGTCCATCTTACGGCATGGGCTTCATGTTATTCAAACTGCTTTTCATGTTTGTACACTGATTCTCTCTCTGTCTCTCTCTCTCTTTCACACAGACACAGACACACACGCGCGCGCGCACACACACACACACACACACACAGTAGAAGCGGTAGCAGTATTGCACACGGCCTCCGTCGGCACAGATAAGAGAAGTTTGCGAAACAAAGCGTGTCTCGATCTTTCCAGTTCTGCCTCAACTCAAATCAAACCTCAACAATAACACACAGACACACAGACACAGACACACAGGTAGAGAAAGAGAGAGAGAGAGAGATCTTGCAGCTACATTGGTGGTCTCTCTACCCTTTACCTCTCTCTTAGATAAGCCTAGTTAGTGACGTTGAGGTATGCGTCTCAATTCCTAGCCGGTCGGCCTACAGGTGCACTGCACCTAGCAAACCAGGCAGATGCACTAACCCAGGCTACATTGTACATTACTATTGTGTGTTACTGTATACCTGGGTTGAGTATACCCAATGTGTTACCCAATAATGCATTATTAGAACGTTGGTTATGCTTTTGACATAGGCTATAGTGTACCAAGGCTGTTCTACCTCTGTGTGTGTGCCTGTGTGTGTGATGGACATTCTCCCCTGGTGGTGAAGCAGAACAAACATGGATTACAGCCACACTTCCATGCAGGTAGCGACAACTCCCTGCACACACACACACACACAAACACGCACGCACACACGCACACACACATACGTACAGACAAACCCTCACAGAGGCAGCTGCCTCGGCTTACATGATGTCAGGGCCATTAAACTCATGTTGTAGAAGAGGGCAGACAGACAGATGAAAGGCCTGTCATTTAAACGTGGCAAGCTATTAGGAGGCTTATGAGCACTGATAGGCAGAAAGCTCTCCTGCCCCGGGGTTCACAGGCTGCTAGAACACAGTACACTAAAATAACATCTTGGATTTGACACTACATGGCAATGGCACATATATGGTATTTAATAAAATATGCATTCTCTGTTTTAACCTCTGATACATATTCTCATTTCTATTGCTATTTACCCTGCAGGTTAAACATTTTAGCATAGCTGTTCTTGTGTTCTGCATGTGTATTTACAAGTCATATTGTTTTTAACTTATATGATGTTCTCACATGCATACATACACATGCGCACACACACACACACCCTCTTCTTTTAGGCTTGCACAAACCGACGAGTTCAACCTGGGGTTTTTTCTGATAACACGCATACAGTTAAACACACCTGTGATCCAGCTGTCTGTTGCATCATACACACACTCCCTTGGTATCGCTGTTCCAAAACAGGTTGTTGTAACTGGCCCACCATCAATCAGTCCAGTGTGAAGACCTGATAAGACGTGTTGTCCTTACACAGATTGTATCGTGCATTGGGAATTCCCTACAATATATCTAGATTTGGGAGACTTTTACACTGCTGGCACACCGCACTAAGATACACTGGTTCCTCAAAATCAAATGTCACTTTTATTTGTGGAGTACAGAGGTGGCATGATGAATTTGTGCCAAAAACTCAACATACTAGCCCAGTGAAGTCTAACAACAATAAAAAGGTAACTTGGGCCCTATTTAAAGTCTTTGACAAAAAGGGCTCCAGTTCTTGTGTCCTGCACGCCGCTGTAGCCAGACAGTATATGTTGTCTAACACGACACAAGACTAGCTGTCTTAACAGCAACGATTTAGCCCAAAGTAAGCCAAAACAAACCAGATGCCACCAAGCATGTCTGAACATATAGAGATCTTAATCTGCCCCTGTCCGCGCTAGTGGGTATAAGAGAGAGGATAGGGGCCTGAAAGTCCGAGGTCAGCTGAGGTCAGTATTACTAGTAACGTAAAACACACACACGCACACACACACGCATGCGTGCAGGTGTTGTCACATAAATGCGCGCAACTACACACACTATTTCACACTACTCAAATCCATGTGTTTCCTCTGTATTGTACTCTACAGTGTGTCTCCCCAATAAAACAATTTACTTTTAACATACTGTGCTGACAACACCTATTAATTCTAGTAAGTGTATATTATTCTTAAATAAGAAGGGTAAATATGGCTAAATATGGCTCAATATAGTGGAAGCCCTTTCCCACTGTTAAAAAAATTACTAATGAGTTCAAACCGGAATGACCTAAGCTCCAGCAGAAAAACAAATAGCAATGACTCACTGTTTATCCACAACTAGCAAGAACTGTAGTGTAGGTGAAGCTATACTGTCTCTATACTGCCCAGTGCATATCTCTCCAACCCAGTTATGTCCAGGGCTGTCTTATCAAAACAGGAGGACCTATGGAAAGGAGAATGTGGTTCACCTCCACGCAGAGGAGCTGCAGAATAGGGAGAAGCCAATGAGAGGTAAGATAATTGATTTGAAAGATCAGGCCAGGGGGAACAAGTAGGTGAGTTCTCAAATTGCTCACCTACAGGCGAAACTCCAGGAGGCCCTGACAGGAGCTCGCCTCAACAGAGAGGAGGCTCAACACAAAGAAGAGATCCAATAACCCACAGAAGAAGAAGAGACCTAATAACCTGCAGACGAAGAGAACGAATAGCCTGCAGAAGAAGAAGAGATCCAATAACCTCTAGAAGAAGAAGAGATCCAATAACCTGCAGATGATGAAACCTCACCAAGCTCAAACCGGAGATCTCCAAGAAGGAGCAGGTGGGCCCTGGAAGTGAGCCTGTTTAGGTGTGCCATTACTGACCTGCAGCAGTTAAAAGGAGCCACTCACAAAGCAGAAGAAGAAGCTGATGTTTAGGGATGTTGTCAACAGCTTCCTCGGAGAACCTTCTGCTGCTGCCATCAGTCCTCACATCTCCCTGTGTGTGTCTGTGTGTGTGTGTGTGTGTGTGTGTGTGTGTGTGTGTGTGTGTGTGTGTGTGTGCCGCCCCCCTTGCCCCGGAGCAGAGAATGCACAATGGCCTCATGCTGCAAGTTTATATTAAGATGGGCCTGCTGAAGGCCCAGAAACTGTGTAGGCCTGCCCCCTGGTGCCCTCTTGTGGCCATACCTAACTAAGGCAGGGGGAATGGATGTAGAGGTAACCCTCGGGTTTTTTGGCCACATAACGCGGATGTAGCATCCCTCATAATTCTGTGCTTTGAGCTCCTTTTCTACAGCAGGTCACCTTCCTGTGGTACATAGAACATAGACACTCTGGGCTGCTATAACCTACTGTGTGTGTGTGCGTGTGCGTGTGTGCGCGTGTGCGCTTGTGCGCGCGCGCGTGTGTGTGTGTCAATAGGGCTCAGGGGTGGGGCTGAGTGTATGCATTTTCAAGCAGCTGCCTGTCCTAATGTAAATGAAGCAGATGGAAAAGCAAGCCAAGAGATGGGCTCCCTGCCACACACACACACACACACACACATTCCACTCTTATGCAGCTCTCTTACTTGAGGAGAAACTCTCTGAACCAAGAGTCATGGGGTACTCTCGGTGGTCTTATATAATGGTTATATCTGACATCAATTAACTTTTATAGCAAAACGACAAGCCTTATTTTTCATATTTAATATATACACCTTATTTGAGTGATTGCCGTGATTCTCCTATGGGAGATATGAATGGGGAATTTATGCTCAACACCAACATCTAAAAATGCTAAGGGACATGTCCTAAATGAGAACACTTCTTACATTCTTACAATTAAGATTCGGGCTCAAAGAAGGAAAGTAGCATGCAATCATAAGAGATTGCATCACACAGTCAGCCAGCAAATTCAGGTTGACCTATGTCCTTTAATGGCACGTCCAACTTTTTGTAGTATCTATTTAATTTTTGTTGACTCCCTACCATCCTCTATGGGTTATTCGGATGTAAAAATATGCTAGTATATTAAATCCTAATGATTGTAAAGTAAAGTAAAGTAATGTGGAGAGAGTATTGCACATATGGAGAACTGTGTCTGCAGTACAGTATGTGATATTTCTAATACCCTCTCTGCAAAGCCCATTGATTATTTATAAAGGCATTTTAGGTGCTCTGTGAAATGGTGCATAGGAACACACACACGCACACACGGACACACACACACGCGCGCGCACGCACACACCAACACTTTATCACCCATGACCAGGTCCAGTGGAGTGAATCAAGAGCTGCCTCCTTTCTGTTTCCATGGGTCAGAGACTAAGGAGGTCAGGGTGGGAATTAGTAGATGCTTAGGAAACCCTATACCACCCAGCCAGCCACACACACACACACACACACACGCATGCACGCACACACACACACACACACAAACACACAAACACACACATATGCACACACATGCACACACACATAGAATGCTACCTTTATCTGCTCATTATCGCACAAATATCTCAGGGATTTTGAAGAAAAGTTTATTCTAGGCCCAGAACAAAAATTAAGATGTCAAGCTGTAATACCATCCCTTGTCCAGGAGAGGGAGACTTACACCACAAATGACATGTCAAGACAGTTTCGACTTGGGTTTAAAATATAGTATTTCAGATGACCCTGGCTTGCATGGTGATTGGGACAATCACAACTTTAAAATGTGTATAGTTTATTAAACTCTTTCTTCTTATTTTACAGATTTTTAAGTGAGCTTGTAATCATAAAGTAGCATGCTATGACAGTAGAGTGTTTTTTCTGTTTTCGGCTGTTCAGCTATGCGTCCTGTCACTCTTGTCCTGAATATATAATCATACATACTTCGGTGATGGTCAATTGGTATTGATTTAGTTGTCCATTTAAAATGCACTCACTCCATTTTTCTATCTTGGTAAGAGGCAAGGAGGCCATTTCATTTCTGCTCCCCAAAGCCCTGGTTCTCTGGAGCACAGGAAGACAGATCGTCAGACTAATGCAACAAGACACCTACCAAAGTACACACACATACATACACACACACACACACACACACACACACACACACACATACACACATACATACATACACATACACACATATCTGCAGCCATTTATTACAGAGAGAGAGAGAGAGAGAGAGAGAGAGAGAGAGAGAGAGAGAGAGAGAGAGAGAGAGAGAGAGAGAGAGAGAGAGAGGGTGTCTGTGTCTAGACAGGGGGGAACTTGCGCTAAGCCTATTAGTGCTATTAGGGATACTTGCCAGTAATGATTGAAAGCCACTTAGTGGCTGTGTATAACCAAGAGGATCCCAGGCAGCATGGTTAAACACACCTCATGGATTAGGTTGACTCACAGACCAGTGACCACACAGAAGAACAGGTTCTAATTAGGCTCATGTGTAAAATGGCTTCTGTTCACTATGGCATGCATGATAATTGTGCCTCATTCAACTCAGGGACTCCAAATAGTAGAGTGTGGTAAAAGAAAAGAAAGCACACAGACCACCTAGACATACAGTATATGATACAATGAACACCCATCATGGCATTACTGGAGTCAAAACAACGCAGTCCAGTCCTAATGTGACTTCCTGAAGAGCTGCATAGACATACTGTATTTCCAGGTCATTTCTGCAGGCATAAAGGATATTATGCAGACATGACTTGCTGGTGTTTCATCTAGGCATTCCTAAAGTCAGATCAAGGTTATTTATATTGCCCCTAATCACATTACACTCACACATTTTACATAGAAACAAACCACACCCCCTATACGTTGTCCCCCACTTGGTAAAGGAAAAACTCCCCCATAAAAAACAATGTAAAATGGTAAATGGATTATACTCTGCAGAAAACAGATGATTACAAGTATCCGCTGGCCTCATAAAGCTTTAAAAACATAAAGGACACTTTGTTCCTCAAAATCATTGACACCACCACCAAACCATACACACACACACACACACACACACACACACACACACACACACACACACACACACACACACACACACACAC
>JAOEHI010053959.1:0-14574 GCA_025447815.1 Percopsis transmontana | reverse complement strand
GCTCCTCAAAACCCACCTCTTCAAGGTTGCCTATGACGTTTGACCCTTTTTTCCACTTTCACCAGACTTTTATTTTAGTTTTTTTTGTTTTTTTTTTTATCGTATTTATTTCTCAGTCAGTGGGTGGGATGCATTAGGCAGTAATTGAACATTTTGTCCTCAAAGTTGATGTGTTAGAAGCAGGCAAAAAAAATGTTTTACATCACGTGGGTAAGTGTGCATTGCTTACCAGGGGAACATGTGGCATCAGGATGCACTATGGGAGGAAGGCAAGCTGGTAGAGGCAGTGTGATGCTTTGGGCAATGTTCCACTGGGAAACCTTGGGTCCTGCCTTTCATGTGAATGTTACCTTGACAAATGCCACCTACCTACACTGTAAAAAATTTTTTTTATTTTTTTTACTGTCCCCAATTACTAGGTATTTACCTAGTAAATATATGGTAAGTTATAGTTTATCGGTAATTACCACACGTAAAAAGTATAAATATATAGTAATAATTCTATTATTGGATATTTACTAAAGGATATTGATATGTAAATACAGAAAAACGACAGCTGAAATACGAGAAAAAATCTCCACTATTAATCAACGCGAATAAGTACCGTGTAGTTGTGAGCTGTTAAGGTTGGTAATAACTTGAATTGCGTACTCCCTAGGAAAGTAGGCAACCAATTTTTAGAAACACCTCCTATTACCCATCAATTCAAGATACTTTTGTAGTTACCCAAGGTTATGTTGGTCAAGGCTTCCATCAGTGTGTTGTAAAGATACGTTCTCATGTCTACTGATGTACAGTTTTCCTGCTGTCTGTAAAAATCACTGGAAGTGGTGCCCTCAATTGGATTTTGTTAAACACCTACTTTGAAAGAATACTATTTGCACCATAGATAATTGTATATATTTTTTGTATATAGGTATATTGTATATACCTATTTCTCTAGTCTGGTCTCGGTAGGAACAACTCACAATCTCTTTATAACCTCATTTGAAAGTAGCTGTAAAATAGATTTCATTCAAAATAGGTTATTTACCATCTGCTAAATAATCTAAATGTGTTTTACCTCCAAAGCACCTTGCTTTTATGTTTAAAAAAAAAAAGTACAATTACACTAATGCTAAAGAGTACAATTAAAAGTATTAAGGTGCAGGTAGGGTTAGATATCTTGCTCAATGATTATTTTATTGTGTGTTATAGACATTGTACCATTTACTTTTGTAAAATTGATGCATACAAGTGTAATTATCACTGCAGACCGAAGCTAATAACATAAAGTATAGCACTCATTTAATACACAGGTACAGTATATGCAGTTGTATTTCTCAATATTTAGATGCAAGAGCCAAACCATCCTGCATGTTGATATTCGTTGTAGTGTCACATTCAGGTATGTTGTAAATGTTAAATGTGCTTTATGCTATATTTGTTGTGTTAACCAAAAAGTTTTATAGCACTGCGATTGATAGAGAGAAACTACTTTCAGCAGAATTCACAATGGCATATTCCTTGGAATTGAATCAGTGGAATATGACTAGATGAAGCAAATGGAAGCATGAATGCACATGCACAATGTGCATTGTTGGAGGCTTTGACCCTTGGGGCTAATGAACTGCAAAAGAACAAGCCTAGTGTATGTTGTAATTTTGAAACGGTAAATGCTTGGATATGTATTTTATTTCAACAAACAATTATATAAGCTGTTGTGAACAACCCAGTAATTTTGTATTTTTGGGGTTATTAAAATTTTAAAAAAGGATATTAAATTTGTGTAAATTTTTTTTTTTTTTTTTTTTTTTTTTTTTTTTTTTTTTGTAGTCCATCTGGATGCAGTATCCTAAGCTTTTAGAATGGTGCTTCAAATAAAATGTATTATAATTATTATTGGATGTTAGATGTAAACAGGTTGTTCCTGGGCAGTTAGCAGTCGATACATTGCTGCAGGCATCGTCTTCATATGGATCTGCAGGACGGAGAATAAAGTTAAAATTCAAGATGCATATTATATTTTATGGTGAGATATTAACATTTAATTGCTATTAGTATTGCAAAGAATAAAATGAGACCCCTTAGATTTGCTGTTTATAAATGGCACACAAAGGGTTTTTTCTTTCTGCATAGTCTCATGACCAAACGGGGCTGCTAACGTGCATAGTTACCCTATACAACTATGAAGGAAGAAATGCAGAGTGAGGGGAGAGAAGAGGAATTTCTGTGCAAAACACATTGACGATGTATCTTTATTAGACAATTCGGCCTAGGACATGACATTCAAATACCCTAAAATCATCAGAATAATACACAGGATATTGGGGCAGGATAGTCTAGTGGTCTGGGTGTTGGACTCCCAACCAGAAGGTCGTGGGTTCAAGCCCCAGAGTCAGCTTACCTGTAAGCATCCTTGAGCAAGATGCCTAACCCCTATCTGCTCCATGTAGTAGAACAATGTAATTGTAAGTCGCATTGGATAAAAGCGTCTAGTAAATGTCATCACATATTATTCTTATTGGGTGGCACAAAGAGTTGTTTTCCTTCTAAGTTAATACAATGACAACAATACAATAACACCTGGTGTACAATATAGTGTCTATAGAAAGTCATTAAAATATTCACTTTTATTTTTCTTACAGCCTGAAATCTAAAAACTATTTTTCCTGCTTTATTTTACACCTTTTGCCTTACAACGTTGAAGTAACGAAAAGAAAGTCAACAGTTCTGAAAATGTATAATAAATGAAAAACTACTATTATGGTATGATTTTAATACCTCGTAGATCCACCTTTTGCTATAATTACAGCCATCAGTCTGTTTGAATATGTCTCTACCAGCTTTGTGCATCTACATTGGGGAATATTTGCCCATTCTTCTTTCCAGAAGCGTTCGAGTTCAGTCATATTCCGTGGCGATGGACTGCTCTCTTCAAGTCTGTCCACACATTTTCAATTGGATTAAAGTCTAGGCTCTGATTTGGCCACTGAAGGACATTCACCTTTATATCCTTAAGCCACTGCATCGTCTTGCTAGAAGGTGAACCACCTGCCCATCTTCAGTTGTCTTGCACAGGGCCACAGGTTTTCCTCAAGAATTTTGGTGTACTTGGCAGCATCCATTGTCCCTTCAATCCTGACCAATTGCCCAGTCTAAACACCCCCAAAACATAATGTTGCCACCACCATGCTTCACAGTAGGTATGGTGTGTTGTGGGTGTTGTGCTGTGTTAGGTTTTTGTCAAACATAGCGCTTGGAGTTCAGTCCAAAAAGTTAAATCTTTTGCCACATGGCATCAGAAGTGTAGAAGTGTTTTTGCAAAGCTCAAACAAGACTCGGTGTGTCATTTTTTTCAGAAGGGGCCTGCTTCTTGTGTTGGCCATACATGCTAACTTTGTGTAAAGCTTGTGAGATGATCGTCACATGCACAGACCGACCAATCTCAGCCATTAAGACTTGTAAGTCCTTCAATTTTGCCATTGGCCTCTTAGATGGATCAATAGCCTCCTGGCTCGGTCATCATTTTGGAGGGATGGCGCCATACGCTTTCCACTTCTTAATAATGCTGTGAACGGTACTCAGAAGGATGGTTATAGTTAAAGTCTTTTTACATACTTCAATCATGCACAATTTCATGTTTTGTAAAATAAAAAAATCACTATGAAGTTGAAGGTGATGTTTGTAGTGTGTTCTGCAGACCCCATCTCATTCCAAGGGAAGGGGTGACATTCCTCAGTCACCTAAAAACAGACTTGGTCACATTTCCTGTTTTCCTCTATAAAATGTATGGATCCAGCCTAAACTAGCTGATTCATTAAGAAACATTGCCAGTCTTAGACATTTGGTTTATAACTCAGAGCCTGCAGCCTCTTAAGCCCACGGAGGAGGACATCTGGGAATAAAAAAAATGGACAAACTGTTCTCGGCAACCTTAAAGGATAGGATAGGATAGGTTATTCTAATCAACAGTATCAGTAGTTTTGATAAGAAATACATACAGTACATATACATATGTATTCTCAGATATACCTCCAGTGTGTGATACCTGTGGAATAGAATGTTATATTTCATACTTGAATTTATAGTTTTATATTCTTAAATTTATACTCACTGCAGTACAATATGTATGCACAAGTTAGAGCCTTAATGCTATGCCCTTTTGTTAACAGACTATTGTATGAATTACAATTAGGTAATTTAGCAACTTACAATTACATGATGCTATTACATGGAGCAGACAGTGGTTTGGCATCTTGCTTAAGAATGCTTACAGGTAGGCCAACTCTGGGGCTCAAACCCACAACCTTCTGGCTGGGAGTCCAATGCCTACACCACTAGCCTACCCTGTTCCTGTTCAATGAAACTAATTTAACGTTCTATGAACATCTCTACGGCTACTGCATACTTGCTATCCCTTAAAGCCCCAGTTGCACTTGCATCTTGGCGGATTGCTATTATAATGGCGCATTGGCCGGAGGAATCTGATCTGCTCGTGCACTGAGTGAAAGCGCGTGGGGAGACCATCTACAGCAACAACAGGATTCCAGCAGAATAAAATATCTTGATGTACACAATAATAATCTGTCACATTGTAATCTTTTAAAAAAAATCCTTTGCATGTTTGTGCGAAAAATATAGCCACCCAGGGAGGGTTGATGAGGGCATTGGAGGTAGGTGTGTTGCAGCTGGGGTGCGTTGGTTGTACGGATGGTAGGCGGCCGGTGGTTTAGTACACCGGCGAGCTCGACCAGGAAGGGGTAGCGTCTCCGATTTTTACAGTACCTCCCCCCCAGTTGGGCAGGCTGATCCGGGCGGCGCTGATGTAAGTCCCTGATGAGATCGCAAGAGATGTCCTCACCCCGGACCCAGGTGCAGTCCTCAGGATCGAACCCCTCCCAGTCCACCAGTTACTGGATGTATTCTACAGGCAAGGCTAATGTGTAAGATACATTTACCCTCTGGAGGAGGGTAAATGTCGGCCCCACATACCGACTTAGAGGGAGAAGGAGGTCCCGGGTAGAGGATGCCTCGGAGCGCCGGCGATCCGCCTGGTGCTTCTGCCGGACCCCTGCTGCCTGGAGGCATTCATGGACTGTGACCCAGGGGCAGAGAGGTACCTGGCGGCCGAAGATGACCTCAAATATGGACAGGCCAATGGAGGTGTGGTGATGGGTGTTCTGGGCGTACTTCACCCAGGGAAGGAACCTTGCCCACTCTCTTGGGTAGTCGTGACGCACTCGGGTATAGAGAAGAAGAGGGACCACTGTCACTGCCGAATATTAAGACGTTTGGCTACTCCAGATTTCTGTGGTCTGTCTGGACCGTGAATGGCTCCTGAGCACCCTCCAGCCAATGCCAACTTTACCACCAGGAGCTACCGATCATCCACATCACAGTTTCTCTCAGCTGACGAGTGCTTCTTTAAAAAAATGGCGCAGGGGAACGAACGGGAGACAGGCTCCTGATGACTTAGTATCGGGGCAAAAGGGAAGTGTGTTTTCAGGTCCACGAAGGCTCGGTCCGCCTCCGGAGTCCAACGAAGCTGGGTGGGGCCACCCTGGAGCAATGATGTGAGGGGCGCTGCGATGGTGCTGTAGTTCCCGATGAAGCAGCGGTAAAAGTTGGCAAAACCCAGGAACCACTGGAGTTGCTCTATGGAAGTTGTTGTGGGCCATGACCTGACTGCCTCCACCTTCTGCTCGACCATACTGGTGCCGTGTTCGTCGATCTCATAACCCAGGAACGAGACAGCTGTTTGTGAAAGATGTACAGGCTGTGGTCTAGCGGGTGGCGGAGAACCTTCTGGACGTGCTGGAGAAGGTCCTCGAGGGTGGTGGAGTAGACGAGGATGTCGTTGATAAAGACCACGACTGAGAGTACCTCGTCCATGAAAGCCTGGAAGATGGAAGGGGCGTTGGAGAGACTGAAGGGCATGACGAGGTACTCATAAGTGCCGTAGTTGGTGCTGGAAGCTGTCTTCCACTCGTCTCCCTCCCGGATCCGGATGAAATTGTAAGTGTTCCCGTATGGTCAACGGTACCAGAGACATGGGGGTAGCCTACTTGATGGTGACTGTGTTGAGTCCTCGATAATCGATGCAGGGGCGCAGGTCTTCTTCGTCCTTCTTCGCCACAAAGAAGAAACCTGCCTGCGCAGAAGATGATGACTGGCGAATAAAGCCCAGCTGCAG
Source organism: Percopsis transmontana (assembly GCA_025447815.1). Classification (NCBI taxonomy): domain Eukaryota; kingdom Metazoa; phylum Chordata; class Actinopteri; order Percopsiformes; family Percopsidae; genus Percopsis; species Percopsis transmontana. Next base: position 8,399 of record JAOEHI010053959.1, on the reverse strand, counting down.
GCAGGCTCCCACATACGTCTCCGTGGCGGCGGTGAGTTGTAGACGGTCGGTGGCTGGTGGTTTAGTAGACCGACGAGCTTGACTGGGACGGGGTAACGGCTCCGGATGTTCTTTTTTAGGTATGGCTTTTAGAATTTCCTCCGCTCACAGGACCATGGAGCACATCATATATGGCATAGACAGGCTACATGTATATGTGGATGACATTGTGCTGTGGGGATCCACACTAAAGAAGCACAATAAGAGGCTCATCAAGGTGGTACAGAGCATCCAGAAGTGTGGATTAAAGCTGAATACAGAAAAATGTAAGATGAATGTCGCTATGCACAGATGACTGGTGACTGAGTCTATGGAGTTGAAAAATTCCACAGCAATGTATATGACCTACCGACATTTGTTGCAGAGAGACCACAAGCCATTAATAGTCTAATCATCAAGAAAAACCTGAGCGAGATGTCACAAAGGCTGTTAATGAAGCTCCAGCGCTATGATTTCAAACTAATCTACACACCAGGAAAGTACATTGTGCTGGCTGATGCTCTTTCCAGGGCAACTACATAAAGTGAAACACAGAGTTCCAGTGACGGATGTGAACCTGATTACTAAATCTCTTCCCGTATCTGTAATGAGAGCCAAGCAAATTGCAGCAGAAACAGAAAAAGACAAGTCTACAGATGGTCATCAAGAACCTGAATGAAGGTTGGCCTAGAGGTTAATGTCAGAAGTACTACAACATCAAAGCTGTGCTGAGTGTTGTCAAAGGAATGCTACTCAGACAGGAGAGAATTGTCATTCCTTAATCACTGCGACAAGATATTCTGAAAAAGGCTGCACAAGGAACAGCTTGGAATTGAAAAATACAAAAGGAGGGTAGAAACTGTGGTAGTTCTTTTTCGCTTGAATTTTACAATCTCTGCCCTTGCCTGCAAAGAATACCAGGGCTTTTCACACTCATCGTGGTTCTGGCAGGGCTGGTTCTAGAACCCTCTGACAGGGTGGGCAGGTAGAAATGTTAGTTGTGCAACTCAACATTCTTTTACAGTAGTTTGTGGAACAAAAGCGACTGTGCTAAGCTCCGCCCCTTTCCCAGATCAACAATCAATCCTCTTCAATATTGTACCGCATGTGTATAAGGGATGGAAGTAAGTAGTATAAGGGATGGAATTAAAATGGATTTGATAAATTGTCATGTGAAAGTTGATAAAAGTGCATTTGTTATAAATATAGGAATTGTAATTTTCCCTTTATTTGATCAAATTAAAAGCTGCTTTATTAAATTGCTGTTGGTTTGATTAATTATGAGATAGAATTTTTCATTCTAGTCGTGACTTGTCATTGTGTGGGTGTGGCTTCACCCAAAACAGGTTACAGACTGTAGTGCAGAGCAGCAACCAGCAACCACTTTCGACACATTTGGAGCAGCTGGGGTTGCCTTAGGGGGCGACATGCCCCTCAGTTGCAATCTGGAACTGAAAGCTAACAGTAGACAAGTCAGATGCAGCCCATACACGGATGTATGATAAGAACTGGATACGCCATGTTAAAATAGCGCACATTAATTTAATCGAACATTGCTCAAAAAATGCATGCGGCAATAGGGACGGAGCTCAATTAGGGGGGCAGACGTCATGGCAACAATGCGCATTGATGTCTACAGTTGCTAGCGCAAATTACACAGCATCACTACCAGCGCCTTGGCCATGAACTAGCATACGATGTGAACCTTATGTGAACGAGCCATGAAGAGTGTAGTATAGCACTAGCGTTCTCATTGTCAGCGGGACAGTGCTGGTGCACAATTATTTTAAAGTTTTCAACTTAACAGAGCATTCCAATTAGTTATCCGTTTTAAGAACTGTAATAAATTAAATAAAGGAGTGAAGCTGTCATTTCATTGCTAGTCTCTCCCTCAGTTGCACTGCTTCCACTAGTGCAGCTCATAAATTAGAGCTTTTTATTGTATGCCATCTTTATATTCTGACATGCTCGTCTAAAGCCACACAGGCAAAATTGAATGTAGGATTTAATATGCAACTTGTTATGTCTGCATACTAATGACTAAATATCAGTAAATGCACCTGCCAAAACCAAGGAGAACTGTGTAGCGTGCAGTCTTTTTGTGTGTGGGACATCGAAACCTCCGAAGTTGTGTGTTGACTAACAGCAGCAGGACTTTTCTCAGAGATGCTTATTGGTACACAGCTAACAACAGCTGGAAATATACTGTTAACTTTCTATGCATTAATAGGATGATTTATTAACATTACATATACACCTCAACAATATGAAAATTACATTGGGAATTTATTTGTAAAGATAAGATTGGATTCCTTTTACACCGTACAGAGTAATGTAAATAACTGCTTCTTTTATTTTTATTTTATGCAATGAAATCAAATCATGATTGGAGGGCCAGTTACTGATGTAAAACTAGCTAGCAAGGACCGCAGGATGAATATTGTATTACAATTGGGTCATTTGGTAGATGCTTTTATCCAAAGTGACAATTACATGCTGCTATTACATGGAGCAGATAGGGGTTAGGCATCTTGCTCAGAATGCTTACAGGTAGGCCAACTCTGGCCTCTCGAACCGACGACCTTCCGGCTGGGAGTCCAGCACCTAGACCAGTAGACTACTATTTAAATAGCAATCATCATTCGGTGAGTGTGATTTTATCATTTGTATAGTGCTATGGAATAATGTGATTTAATCTGTGAAAGCACACAGTGTCACTTTAGGCTACATTTTTGGACTGCATAATATTATATAATGATGGTATAAGGCACGTATTACGCTAATATCAAAAATATGCGCACGTCCAACTTCCGCCTAGTATTTTGGCCTTTAGTCTGAAATGTGTTGGTTGCTGTTGTTTGGTCTGTTTGGTGAGAATGTTGGCTTGTCGGATTTAGAGGTAGGTTGGCTTGTGTGTTGGGGGTGTTGCATTAGAAATTAAACTGTGGTGACCGGCACATTAATGGGAAACCCTAAATTTCAGAGCCCCCTGGTTGAAAAGTCAAGCAACCCCATAGCATTACCAAAATAATATTTCTGGCACCGCCCCTGCCTGTGAAAGTGGTATGTTTGGAGGGATTTGCACTGATACTTTAAGCCCACTAGCGTTGACTCTGCATTATTATATATGTTGACTCATATATATATATATATGTATATATATATATATATATGGCACATTTGCATTTGTGTGCTGTTGCTGGTATATAGGCTACATTGAAAAGTAGGGGCGGGGGCAGCATATGTGTTTGTCACTTAGGGGGGCATTTTTACATTTACAGCATTTAGCAGACGCTTTTATCCAAAGCGACTTACAATTAGTACATTTGTCAAAAGTTGAACTGGTTAACCACCAGTTTTTGATAGCAAATATCATTTTCCCAGAATAAGCGCATCATCATGTAACAAGGCTACTTTACTTAAACAGTCAATAATTGCTAACTGCCTAAATTCCAGCAAAGTGCTTGATATTCTAAGAGCTGATCTAATAGAGTAGAAAGGAGGACTTTCTTTTTTTAAGGGAGGAAAGGAGGAGTAGAGAGTTGCAGTAGTCTAGACGTGAGTTTACTACAGCTTGGACTAGGAGCTGTTCCACTTCATTTGTGAGGAACAGCTTTATCCTTCTGCTATGGCAGAGGGCAAATCTGCAGGCTCGGGTCGTTGCAGCAATGTTGGCTGCGCAGGACAGTTGATTGTCCAGGACAACTCCAAGGCTCTTTGCAGTTGGACAGGAGGACACACAGGAGGATGTCTATGCATCAGCTTGAGGTGATGCATAGACATCCAAGCACTGATGTCAGCGAGACAATTAGAGATTCTAGTTGAGATCTGCATGTCAGATGGCGGGAATGAGAGGTAGAGTTGGGTGTCGTCGGAATAGCAGTGGTAGGAGAATCCATGAGAAGAGATTACAGAGCTGAGATCTAGTGTACAGTGAGAAGAGTAAGGGTCCCAGCACAGATCCTTGTGGAACTCCAGTGGTGAGCGGGCATGGTTTGGACAGGCGTCCATTCCAGAGGACTCAATAGGATCGATCTGTCAGATAGAACAAACCAGGAGAGTGCCGAGTTGGTCTGTAGTTCTGAGGTGCAGATGCGTCCAGGGTTGGCGGTGTGAGCAGGAAGGAACATACGGAAAACAGTTTCCTAGGGTTGGCAGTGGTGGAGTGGATTTTTTGTCGATAGAAGGTAGCTTTGGCAACAGAAACAGAGGAGGGGAATTCAGAGAGGAGGTGGTGGTATGCTGTGAGATCCAAGTGCCGGTCAAAGTGCAGGGATAGAGAGATTTTAGGTTACGACGAGAGGCGACGCGGGTTGAAGTAGCAGGGGCCGAGAGAAGATTTATGGGGAGAGAGGAAACGAAGTGATGATCAGACACCGGGAGGGGGGTAACTGATAGAGGCCGAGCAGAATCTGTTGAAAGAGAATAATGAAAGTTAATTAAGAAGTCTGATGAGTGCAGCTTCTTCTTCTGGGGGGATGTTAAAGTCACCAAGGAGCATAAATGCAGTGCCAGCGCGTGCCGGCACTGCATTTGCTAATGTATATAAGTAGGCAACACAAAATGCCTCCTTAGAAAAGTGGGTCAGCCTGTATCAGCAGTGGGCTGTTGTTTCAGCTGCTTGAAACAAAATGTGCATCTGGGGCGTCCAATTGCAATTTACAATTTACAATTAGGTAATTTAGCAGACGCTTTTATCCAAAGCAACTTGCAATTACATGATGCTATTACATGGAGCAGATAGAGGGCAGGCATCCTACATTTTAAAATGTAAAAATGCATCTTTATCAAGGATGATTACAGGTAGGCCAACTCTGGGGTTCAAACCCATGACCTTCTGGCTGTGAGTTCAACACCTAGACAACTAGACTATCCTGCCCCCTATTAGATTCATATAATGACCAAAAGCACTGTGGAGTACCTGGATCATGAAAAAAATAATTTTCCTGGAAATGTATATAATTTTTGCTCACATCTCAAAATGGCTGTCGCAGCAAGTGGACGATGAAGTAACAACTATAATGTTTCACTCTAACTTGAACGTCACTTCCTCCTCCCGGTGGAAAGAGCCATGGGAGGAGGCTCTCTCTCTGCCGCGCTCCCTCTCCAGGCACCCCAGCCACACACCTATTTGGCATTGGGGCAATCGCCATACTGAGAGCCTAATGACTGCCCTTATTTAAGTTTCACTGGCGGTGTTTCACACCGTCGGTCAATGTTCACAGTCACTGTGTCAATTCAGACGGTATGTTATACGCTCTGCTTGTTTTGCCAGAAGGCTTTATCCTTGGATTGTTGCTTAATAAATGTCGAGCATGGTTCGTACTCAGTCTTTCCTTGTCTCTCCTGTGTCTCTCTCCGAGTCGCGCATGCTCACCTCACCTTCAGATCCTGACAGAACATTAGGCGAGAAATGGGGAAATTAGATGTTGCATATTTTTTTGCTTTAGATAACTTATGTCTATTTTCAGAATTTTTCTGTAGAAAGCAGGAGTCTCTACAACATCTGGCAAAGGCTGCAGCTTATGCAGAACACGGACCCTTAAAAAATCCATGAGGAGTTTTGGGGAAGCAATAAAGAGGAAAGAGGAAAAACTACATTTCCCATAAGCCAGGTCCCCTCGTCTCAAAACGTTCTTACTAATCTCACTAATTTGTTTGTGTTGAAGAAAATAGTTGAGATATGTTGTGGTAATTCAGTTGGAACATCAGCTGTTTTGCATGCTGACCACAACTGTTCCGCCTTTTTTCCATAAATCAATAAATCCGATTTTGCAGCAGAAGCAGGTTAGCATTTGAATTCATTATGATAAAATTGCCAACTTTATTGCTTTATTGCTATTCATTTTACTATGTGGGATATATAGATGCATTATAAATATTGATTGGGAAATACCGGGAAATATAGCTTCATTGAATGATAACCAGTTTATATTATGAAATATATCTTTCACTGTCCCGTCTAATGGTAACATAAAACATTCACATGCAAATCTCACCTCACCCACAGCACTAGAGAGAATGTGGACAATCTTCTCATGTGGTGTGGCCACCACACTCTGAGTGTTGATCTCAATAATACTGTGGCCCACCCTCACACCACCTCGCTCAGCAATTCCTCCACGCATAAGGCTGCAGATCTTGAGAAATAGGGGAAAAATAAAAAATGGTGATCCTTCAGAAAAAAAAAGCTTATGTCTAAGTCTATGTTTGATAAATAGATGCCAAGATCCACTACTACTAAAATCTGATTTTATTTAGTTTATATATGTCACGGCCACGCCTGGTCTCTGTTTATGTTTTGTTTTGTCTCTTGTATTCGTTTTCCCCATTGTCTTTTCCATGTTCCCCTAGTGTGTCTACCTTATTCCCCTGTATTCTTCCCGGCCCCTCCCTTGCTCCGCCCTACTTTACTTTTATGGCCCTTCCTTGTTACCCAATCACGACCTCACCTGTTTCCTGTTTCCCATCATCCCCAGTGTATTTAGTCTGTGTTCTCCCCTGTCTCTGTGCTAGTTCATTGTCTGAGTTGCTGTCATTGTCGCTGTTATTGTTGGTTGTCGTAGAATGTCATCGCGTTTCCTATTCTTTGGATTACCTGTTTCGTATGCTCTTTGTATCCTTCCTAGCCCCCTGTGTTCCATGTGTTTTTGCTTAGCTTCCATGCAGGCCTAGTTTATTTTTTTAATTTCATACAGCTGTCTAGTTTTCTTGCCATTGCCTGGTTTCTTTTGGTTTTGCCGTATACCCTTGTTTTTATAACGACTTTCGTTCAAAGTTGTAGTAACACAAGTAACACTAAGGCTAGTATTGGTATCCTGATACCAATACTTTTAAAAGTCTTCTTGTGTACACAAAAACAATATTTGAAATATTTGTAAATACAGTAAATAAAGTTATATTTGATACAAAATATCAGACTGCAATGTGTTTCATCAGGTTTGTGGTATTGGCAATATTGTACCAACATTTGTCAATGTCACATTTTGCTTCATTGCTGTTTACTGTTTATTAGCTCCAAATGCTGCTTAATTTTCTTGAACAAAATACATTTAAAATGGTATGCGCATAGAGTTAATAGCTAACTTAAAAAGTAATAGTGTGAATACCTATATCAGTCCATGTGTCACGCTGTGTAAGGAGCGAGTGCAGGTGCGCGAGGAAGACAGCGCTGAAGGTGTCCATACGACGCGTAAAGCGTTTAGTTTAATAAGAATATCCACAAGTACATCCAAAACACGAGAGACACGGAAGCAGCGTGTAGGCAGGAAAAACAATAACCAACAACTCCTCACCACCCACTCCCCGGCTATATAGCCCAGGGGAATGCGGTGATAAGGACATTGTAAACAGGTGTGCGTAATTTGGGTGCGCTGATGAATGGACGGCCGCAGGCCGGTGGTTAATACGAGCTAGAGCGGTAGGGGCTGGGCACTCCCGTTGTTACACCATGATACAGAATATTTTAAAGCTTACATTTTAGACAACAAATTTCCATTTTAAAGTGTAAACATCAGGGGTCTCATATATAATTGTGGTGTACGCATGTTTCCAACCCAATTTGTGCGTATACCACTTCCCACGCAAAGGTCATGATCTATTAAAAAACAAAGACATTGGAGAATGTGCGCAACTGTAACTCTGACCCATGCGTACGTAGATTATGCAGGCAGAAGTGACAAAAGGGAAACGGCAACGCCAATGGCAATGAATAAAACTCTTTTAAGAGTCATTAGATTTATAAGGCTGGCTATATTTAATAATAATTATAGTGATAATTAGGCTTTATTAAAACTTTTTTATAAAATAATCAGGTTGTTCACAAGGTCGGGCAATCACGTCTGTGTAAGATAATGATTATTAATCATTGATTAATAATGCAATGTTGCATGGATCTCGTTTTATGTAAAATTTTTTTAAGATGTTTTTGTCTGGCAGGTTGATTGATCTGTCACGATCGGCGCGCATTGGTCCATGCGCGCTCCGTGTTCCTCGTTCCCAGTGCGCACTGGTAGGCTGAGTTCCTGACGGGCTTTGAGCTCCGGATGAGCGACACACGTACGGTGGAGCATGAGGGGGGGGGCGCAGCTGCTGTTTGACCTGTCTGGGCGCGCCCTTAGCTGGGCATTGGCGCTGCAGGGAAACCCGCTGCTCAGGCCCCACTCGTACCAGGAGTGGGCGAAGCGGTTGCGTGTGGAGTTTAGTCCCGCCGAGGAGCGGGGAGGCTCCCGCGCACCCATCCACCCATCCGCACGCTTCTGCGGGGCAGACGGGTAACCACCGTCGCTAGTCTCCGGAGCTGCGGTCAGCTCGTCCACGCCGCTGGAGCGGTCGCCTGCCCCAGCCGCTGTGGAGCTTCCACCACCGTCGCCAGTCTCCGG
>JAOEHI010053958.1:0-14577 GCA_025447815.1 Percopsis transmontana | reverse complement strand
TATGCATGCATACATACATACACTCTATGCTTTCCGTCCATCCTAAACGCATTCAGAAAGGAATGATGTCTTATTTCCAATTGCACTGTTCCTTCACACATTTCCTCATGGGCAGCATTGTTGTTTGTTGTGTGTTGAAAGCAACTGTTTGTAAACAAAGAGGGATATTTCATTACTAGGACCATTTTTATCTGGCTAAATATATAGAAACTTCTCTGAATGGAAGGGACATACAAAACCCTGGCAACTGGGAGCTTTATTTAAAATGAAGACATTGTTCTCATAACAGCTGTTAGTTTGTGTGTGTGTGTGTGTGTGTGTGTCTCAACTGAGTTGCTGAACAATAGTGTGTTAATGGTATTGCTGCTACACCCCCCTCATACATACTGATTCTATTCTTCTTGCAGTCTTACTCTTTAAAGACCCCATGGTGACTAAAAATGAAGTGTCAGTTTTTTTGTGTGTTTGTCTTGGGAGAGATGGATGAGTGGCTGTAATTGTTAAATTTTGTCACTGCTGGCAACCAATGAAGTTTGTAGATGCATAATGTTTTCTAAGCCGATGATTGGCTGCCTTAGCTAAAGGGGAGGGAACTTCATGTTCAGTCTGTGGAGAATCCCAGTTCTTGTGGCAGAGCAGTAGAAGGTGATCTGGTAAATGTTTGGTTATGTTTACTGTTTGCATTCTTTGTTTACCTGTCTTTCATTTACATGCTCACCTAACCTGTTTTACTGGTGTTTCTTGTTTATAATTTGATTTCTCTTTCTCACAGAAAATCCAAGAGTTCAATGCACTAGGGCCCATTTGTGGTTCTCTAATGCAGGAAATCTTAGGAGCACCATACATCAGCACACATTAATAATGCCCTGGAAGTGAATGCTCTGACCTTGGGTGAAGACCTTTAAATTGAAATTGGCCAGCGTGTACAAACTCAGAAGTCATTGGTGGACAAGCACACACTACTCTGAGACTTTTCGTCTATTCACAATTATGTCTCCGGAGACTATCCAGTCCCCACTGAGGCAAACGGTGAAGGCCGCTGCCACTGCAACCCCCCAACGCTTGAAGCCAAAGGGGCCGGTGGGGGCTGACCTCTCCCGTACAGTAGCAACAGTAGCAGGAAGACCAAGGCAGAGTGCGGTGGAGAGGCTGGAGGCAGACAAGGCCAAATACGTCAAGAGTCAGGTTGCCCTCTCTAAGCAGCAGCCAATCAGGCCTCCTGAAATGCGGAAGGCTCTTCTGCTGACCCCCAGCACCACCCTGCGCCCCACTAAAAAGGTCCCGTCCCACCCAAAAACGCTGCAAGGCAGCGTTCCTCTCAACATGGAGGACCTGAGTAACCTCATCAATGGAGTGAATGATGGACCTATTTCTTCTAGCACCGTAGGCCAGGAGGAAAGCCTTCCGCCTGACCACACGGCAACTATATATAACTCTCCCTCACCCTCTCCCCATACTACTCCATCTTGGGCGGAACAACCAGGTCCTTGTCCTGCTGAGGCCCCTGGCTGTGTGGGGTCTCCCTCCACAGTGGCCGTACGGCGGGTGGATGTCATTCCCCAGGCCGGCCCAAAGAGGGTGCCATCCAGGCCGCAGCAGTACATACGACAGGCCCTACAGCCCATGCCCTTATATTCCCAGTTCCCCCTGGCTACGTCCAAGCTACACCTGTTTCCCCTGAGAGCCAAGCCGGGGCCCTCTGCTCTAAAACCCGTTGTGGCTGAGTGTAAACCAGACCGGCCCCCTGCCTCTCCAGCGACGCCCGCTGCCCCCACCCTGCCCGTGCTCCCACCCGCCTCGCCGGCCATCACCCTTTTGTCTTCCTCTAGCTCCAGGAAGCGCCCTTCTCTGACCCGCTCCAAGTCAGACATGAGCGACCGTTACTCCCGGGCCGGTACGGAGCTGGAGCGATTCTTCAACCTCTGTGGTCTGGACGCTTCAGAGGTGCAGGACTTGACCGGACCTGGTTCCGATATTGTGTCACTCATTCGTTTCCCCAGTGCCAGCGCTCCTGGGTCAGAGTGTGCGGGCTCTGACGGAGGAGATAAAGATGGCAATGATGATGATGAGAAGGAAGGTAATGCTGGGAAGTGTGCGCCCTATGGGGTCTCGGTCATAGAAAGAAATGCAAGAGTGATCAAATGGCTGTACGGGCTCCGTCAGGCTAAGGACAATGCTAGGAGCACCAACATGTAGGAGGATGATAATGGATATACGATGGCATGGGCAATGCACAGAATACAAATCTCCATAACACAGGAGATGAGAGGTGTTAAATTGAGAAAAATTGGTCATTACTATGGCATTAGTTTACTTTATTTGCAGTTTTTCCTCAACATGGTAGAACAATTTTGTTGACATTTTGTCTCTGTTCTGTTTAATTAAGACTGGAAAGATTTTTATTTTATTATTTTGACCTTTTCAAAAGGTTTCGCTGTCTCATACTGGGGCTGTCTTAATTATACTTTTAAGTTGCCATAAATGGTCAACAGTTTGCTTTCTCAGCCTGTTATTGTAAATAATTAAAGATTTAATGATACAAACATTACTGTTTTGTCATATTTTCTGAATGTAGTTTAGGCCCGTCCAATGTTTTGTCCTGGATTTTGTATGTTTTATAATGGAATAACACTGGAAAGTGTGAAACCTATAAACCGTTTTCCTTCAACTTTGGGGTTGTTAAGATTTGGTAAATGGAACAATGGTGAATTCTTCAGTTTGCTTGTGACTTCCAACAGTGGATCCTAAAAAAACACGCTTCCAGTGTTCATCAGGGCTCCACAAGAGGTCAGGCCAGTCCATATTGATGCTCACATGGTAACTTGCTTGGCTCCTGAAATATTATGTCTAACATTTTACAGTGTAAAACACCTGGCATTATCTTCTAATAGACCATACAATATTATTTATGTCGTTATCTGTTTGTGTGGCTTACTATCTAGCCCACCCTTGATTCTCTGGACCAAAGAGTTACAGTTACTGAAACAGTAAAATTAGATATACAGTATATATATATATATATATATATATATATACATACCGTAACCTTTTATATTTACTTTAATTGCACATCAGAGCACACGTCTGTGTTCTTCATAAAGGCCTGGTTCTGATGGTTGCTGCATAGCTTTAAAATATGTGCAGCATGGGTTTTAAAGGAGCTTCTCATTTCACAGTGAAAGAAAAGGTTTGGCCCACTTACATTGTCACACAATCAGGATATACTTGTTTAGGTGTGAGTATGCAGAGATGTGATGTTGCCGCAAACTAGGAGAAGTTTACTTTTAAAGGAACGATTTTAACTGGTTCTAGGACAAATTTTTTGCATGGATCACGTTATTGTGACAATTTCAAAGAATGGGTTGTCTAAAGACTTTTTTAGGTCGGCTAGAGACTGCAAGGAGTGGTTTATTATGCTGTCATGGTGGAGACTCATGTCAAGAAAGGAAAGGGGTAAGTGACGCTTTATGACGCTTTGGTTTAAAGCTAAATCTGTATTAAATCACTGCCCATTACAGTAAGTAGATAAAGGATTACTGTATTGCTATCTTTATGATAACGCTATTGCTCAAGACCCTTTAAACAAATTATACATCTAATCAGTGACGTTAACAATAACCCTCTAAATAAATATGGTAAACAAATACATTCAAGTTTTCAAACATGTTGTCTATGGCAGACGTGACAATGAGAAAGCTTTCCTGTTCTCTCCGGTCATCTATAGGGGGCAGAGGGGATTCCTCTTGCCAGGAAGGTGTGCTATGCTGTCGGTGGTATTCCATATCAGAGTACTACAGTTGCTATGGGAATTTCCTTGCAGATCTTTCTTCTAGATGTTGTACAGGTAACAGACACTTGATTGGCAGTTTCACGTAACCCGTCTCAATGGCGAAATCTGAAACGGTCAGAAGATTGACATCCACCATTTTGTTTTATTGTTTTTCAAAGATGGAAGCCTTTTATGTTTCCATGATTCTGTTTATGAGTCATGCCTGCGATGCAGTAACTGACCCACTGCTTGGATACTTTGTGAGCCGTAGCAAATGGACACCAATTGGGAAACTTACTCCATGGTTAGTAGAACCAGATATAACCATTTCACTGTGAATTATTATTCTCCAGTCTCCAGTGCTTACATTCAACCCAGTTATTTAATGTTTCACATACAGGCTGGTGTTCTCCCTGCCGTTTGGGGTGCTGTCCTATGTATTCCTGTGGTTCATGCCGCAAGGCTCCATGTCTCAGGCTTTCAGTGTGCCATGGTTTCTCACTGCAGCCTGTCTGTTTGAGACCCTCATGAGTGTAAGAGCTTGCTGCCCTAGCTCCCATCTTGAATCCCTCAATCACTGTATAATTTACCCTGCTCGCCTTGTGTCACCATGGTGACTGAGTTTCACACTATTCGTTCCCATGTCAGTGTCACAGCTGCCATTATGCTCCAAGCTTCGTTACCATGGCTACGGAGATTCATTTGACACTTTGTGCTGTCAGTTGTTCTAATGTGTTTTTATCCCTTTAATCCAATAACAGTGTTACAATGTCCCCTACTTCTCACTGAACATGTTCCTGGGGGGAGGGCAGAGAGACAGAGATTCCGCCACAGCCTACAGTAAGCCTACAGTGTACCCAAGCCCACCCTAATGTGCTGTCACTGAACAGGATTGGAAGGGGTCTAAATCTGTAAAATAGTCGAAAGATCTTTAAGCACAGATACCTAACCCTTGCTTGCTCTGTAAAAGCGTCTAACAAGTGACCTAATTGTAATAAAGCACATACACCCTTTTCTCAAATACTAGGAAATCATAAGTGACTATTTATCTCACTGCCTCGTTGTACACCTTGTTTTTTTTTTTTTTTACTTTTTGTATTCTTCAGGGATGACTGTGGCGATGTTAGCCATGCTGTTGGCGTCAGCAATTCAGGGTCAGGTTATTGCTGTGTACAACGCAGAAAGAAATGACGCCTGTCTACAGCTGGAACAGGCCCACGGAACCCCTCAAAGCACACCTTCACCAGAAACAGTGCCGCTACAGGAAACGGTATCACTACACACCGCACAGTTAAAGTACAGCCTAAAATACCATGGTGGCCCTTTCCTAGCTGTCCACTTAACTGTACCTGAGATGAATAGCCTGACAGCATTGCTTGGGCACTGAGCTTGCGTTGTCACAGGGATATCTTGTTACCCTACTATTTACTGTACTAAGCTTGACAAAACCATTGACTGTGCGTGTGTTTGTGCGTGTGCTGGTGCTCTTCTCGGCATAGGGGTTTAAGGATTATTCATACATTACATTAAATGGCATTTCATTAGTTTTATACAAGCAATAACTTTTTTTATTTTTTATTTTGTTAATTCAAATGTTTGTTAAATTTAAAACAATTTCACATGGTAATTAATAATAATGATAATACTATGTGAAGGTTTGTATTGTTATTTTCCTCCTCAGAGAAAGGCTTTCCTGGCGTCAGCGTTGGCCATGGGGGGCTTGTTCTTGCTTTGCAGCCTGGTTCTCTTCCTGGGGGTGAAGGAACAGAAGGGTGAGTCAGTCATGAAGGGTCAAAGGTCAGGTTTGGAACACACTGGGGTTAACTGATGTTGGTAAATGATCCTTTCCTGGTGGCAGTTGATTTGACATTTGTTAAAACCTGTTTAAAGCACAACAGGAGTTTGTGAGTGTACATCAATTGGATAATATAATATGAAATAGAATGTATCTCTCTATTGCTGATAAACCTCACCTGTTATGTTATCAAGTTCAAACAGATTGTTTAGGTTAATAAATAGGTACAATGTCACTGGTTTGTCTGGCTTTGGTTTTGGTTTTCAGGACCCCGCTGCTCTGATGAAAAGATACAAGTATCCTATCTTACCTCCCTTAAGATGTTGGCTTGCCACATACCCTACCAACGATTAGTGCTTGGCTTTCTCTTCAGTCAAATTGCATTTCAGGTACATATTTGAGACTAAATAAATACACATGAGATCACCAAAGCACAGCTGTTCTAAAACCTAAAAAATTCACTGATGTCGCAGGATGTTTATGACAACACCCACTGCACATCTTCACATGTTTCTAAAAGCTAATCATATCATTTAAACTTCTGCTAATTCTATTTTTCTATTATATTGCTATGATAATTCAAAGCATAATATTTGGATTTGTTTGTCTCTCATATGTTGTATCTTAGATGTCCTCAGGCAATTTTGCGCTATTTTGCAGTCATGTGGCTGGGCTAGGAGCCTATTTCCCATACATCCTACTGGTTTTACTGGTAAACTGGCCTAAGTTAGCTGAATTATACATTTAAATATCTGCTCTTTAAAGCCATGGTCACATGTATATGAAAATGACAACATCCACTTCAAACATAATTTTGTGTCTTCGTTATTTCAGTCTTCTGCCTCCATAGCTGTTCCAGTGTGGCAAGCAGTCCTTTTAAGAATAGGCAAAAGGGCCACAGTCTTCATTGGACTATCAGTAAGCATGTGTGACTGTTTGTCCCATTGTACAACATATACAGTATCTGGAATATTTGCATCTCTACTGTGCCTTTAATTTACATTTGTCCTCACAGCTCTTCATCCCAGCAGTGATAGTGATTGCCTGTGTGCCCAGTAACCTTCCAGTTTTTATGACTATGTGTGTTGTGATGGGATTTAGCTTGGCAACCACGTTCCTGTTACCCTGGTGAGTCAAGTGCCCAGACGAGAGACTGAGTCTTCACTTCTGTCCAGGGCTCCTGTCAAGTTAGATCAGACTCAGAGGAGAAAGCACACGAACCTTTCACTTCAACCTTTCAATCCCACAAGCACCGCGTATTTAGTCTTCTAGGATGTTACCTAGAAGACTAATATCTGATAGTTTTGCCTGTGCTGTTTAAGGTCCATGCTGCCAGATGTGGTGGATGACTTTGCAATGAGAAACCCCTTGTGCAAAGACCTGGAGCCACTATTTTTCTCCTGTTATACCTTCTGCATTAAGCTGGGGGATGGCCTGTCTGTTGGAATCTCGACCATGACATTACAGTGAGTCAGGCGCTGTCCACCTGCTTGTAATCTGTCTGTACATATTTGACGTGGGTGTGTAATTTTTCTGCTTTTCTGCAGCTTCGTGGGCTACAAAGCTGGTGCATGTGACCATAGCGGTGATGTAGCGACTGCTCTGATTGTGCTGTTTTCACCAGTGCCGATCGCACTGTTGTTAGTTGGGATGGGCTTTTTCTACTTCTACCCAATCAAGGAAAAACAACTCTTTCAGCTCGAGACACAGCCCACCACTGTGGAGTAAGTCCTAGTCTTTGCTCTTATACTAAACAAAAAAAGAAAGTAAGCTACCGTATGTGGTACTGAGAGGACTAGTTGGATCTTCTGTGAACAATGGCCTATTAGTTAGCCTTCAGAGGTTTTTGTTATGACAGTATCCCTAATTCTCCTGTTTCCTTCATCCAGCCCAGAAGCTACGTCTTCACCAGTCCAACGAGAGAAATCAGAAGTGACACGTATTCCACTGTCACAGTCCAGCGCAAAATCAAGTTTGAAATTGAGTCTCAGGTCCCATCCAACAATGAAAACAAGGACCTTACACAAATCAAATTCTTTACCGTATTCTTACAACTATAATAACCAAAAGCACTCAACTAGGTCAAATGACATGTCAAGCACATCATCAAATAACATGTCAATCAAATTTCTACAAACTTCTGTAAAATACAGCAGACCTACATCCACTGGCAGGTGTAATGTAAAACCCAAATGGAAAAGTTTACGTTCATATGAACAAACATCAACAGCTAAATGGGGGGGCGGTTCTTGTGAAAATGACCTTGGGTTTTTGTCTGACATTTCTAATGTGAAAACCAAAGTCACATGGGTGTAGTGAAATGATGTTAGTTTTTATTTTCCATAAAGAAAGCAATGTGTGGAATAATTTTCCTTAACAATATCAAGTAAATAGTTTGTCATGTAACTTAACTAAATTGTCTAACACTGACCACTAGGCTACTACCTAAATGTATCCCTGTGGTGATTTAAAAAATAACCGTTTTTTATTAAATCAATGTTATTTTTGAGCCTGTGGCAGCTGCAAGATAATAAATTATATTAAATAAATTACATAAAACAATGTGTTTATTCCTTTATGGGTGTAGGTTAGAATTATGTATGGAGTATGAATAATTAACAAATTAAAATATTAGAAGTTGCATAAATAATCAAAGACATTCGTGTGTGCAGTCTTTGTATCAGTGGCAAAAATTTCTGGTAAGACTTGTCTTGAAGAAATTATAATGTGGTTTTCAGATTATTGTATTTTGGCATCCGCAGGTTCAAAAATGGAAATGGTGAAATATTTAATTTATTGTGTTATTCCAAAAAATCTCAGACGTGATGATTTAATTAAAATGCCATAATATGTTATCGGCAATTGGTCTATTGTTGTATTTATGCCCACCCTCTTTTAACTGTGATCCGCCTTCCTTTTTTCTAGCTTCCGCTCGCTTCGAGAAAGAAGATTGAAGAGCAAAAATGGGAGTACAAATTGAAACCATTACCCCTGGCGATGGTAAGAAAAATTGACGTTCTTTCACGCGTGGTGCGTCATAATGGTATTGTTAATTAAATACAATATATTTTATAGAGGTTTATATCTTTCGATATTCTTTCAGGACGGACATTTCCGAAAAAGGGACAGCGCGTCGTTGTCCACTATGTCGGTGAGTGAGACTGGAATCGAGCGATAGGGCTAGGAAACACAATGCTAAGTGTAGTTTTCTTTTAGCTTGTCTATTTTCTTGTTTGTTTTGCAAGATATATGGCTTCATGATTTGGGGAGCTATATATTATTTTTTAAAGACATTCTAGGCCCCTGGGCCACAGAGGACGGCTGTACGCTAAATGCTAGCCTAGGTAAATTATGTGCTGGGTTAACGTTAGCTGTCTAACGTTAGCTCTAGTAGCTAATGGGGTGTTTTCCAATAGAGGGAACCTCCTGTCAAGTCGCTTCGGCTAGCGTTAGCCAACATTAAATGACAACTGTGCTAGCAAAGCTAAATGCTGATTTCCCCCAGCTCCTTCTTAATGTTAAATGGGCATTGCACTGAAATTAATATCAACTAGAAAGAAGAACTACGAACAAATTATTAAAGAGACAATGTCGACTGGGCGAAATAGCTGGCTTTTAAACCTGGCTAGCACTTTGCTTGGGGACAAATGTGGGAGTCTTGCGTGTCGTACAATTATTTTTAATTTAATCGTATGAACTCACTTTTTGTTTAAAAACAGGATCACTGACAGATGGAACTAAGTTTGATTCTTCGAGGGACCGGGGGAAGCCCTTCAAGTTTAAGATTGGCCACCAGGAGGTGATTCGAGGTTGGGAAGAGGGAGTAGCCCAGGTGAGATGGTTATATTTCTACCGGTGGTTACTAGTGATCAAATGGCCATACTACATCCTTATTAAATATTGCTCTTACCTCTACAGATGAGCGTGGGCCAGCGGGCTAAACTGACCTGCTCGCCAGACTTTGCCTATGGAAAGCAAGGGCATCCAGGAATCATCCCACCCAATGCCACTCTCATCTTTGATGTGGAGCTCCTTGGCTTGGAAGCCTGAGGCTTGTGGACTCACTTTAATTCCATTCAATACTTCAGGGTGAGAACAATAACTTCTTAAAGGGCTAATATGCCTGGCAGTAAGCTTAACACTTGTATTGTTGAGGAAAACATCTTTAATGGCTGGAGTCCCGTAGAATCTTCAGTGGTCTTTTTTTTTTTTATTTATTTATTTTTTATTTACTTTTTTAGATTCTTTCATTTAAGTTTAGAATAAATACACAAGCAGTTTTCACAGACAATCTTAAATAATGGCATTGCAATTGTCCTTCGGCGGTTATTCATTTAGCCTGTAATTTAATTAGTAATTGCAAGAGCCTGAATTGAATGTGTTTAACAAGCTTTGGCGTTCATCTCCTCCATAATGTGTTTAAAACCCTATCTGTTTCATTACAGGTTGACTCCTATCTCGGGAACATGGAGGAAAATGTTAACGGATGATTCCTGCATAGGACCTTTTTGTCTATAACTTCACTTCTTCATTCATCTCCCTTTTAGATACAAATTGTTACTTGTCACTTGCTTTAAAAACTTACTGTAGATTCCTTACTATAACAAGTCATAGGCCATACCTTTCCATGTACCATGTCATATTCTGCTATCTATTTTATGGTGTTTTGTTTTTTTAATTATTATTGTGACTTCAAATTCTGCTATCAGGACCAGGTTTTGGGTTAGTGTAATCAGAGATTACATTTATCTAATTTCTTTGGCTCTATGCGGCTATCTACTAATTGTATTGATGGCAGTTATTACATTTTCTTGAATACTAAAATAAATGGTTTGACACAATGGCATTACCATGAATTGCCTTTTGTGATGCATTTTCATGGGCTAAGGAGAAGGGGGGAAAAAAAACAGGTATGGAATATATTATAAAACTAAGATAACATGACCAAGCACATACTCGGGACACCAAGTACACAATTAAATTTTTGGATCAGTATTGCTATTGGTCTATTAATTAGTTTATTTGTTATTTTTAACATGATTTCATTTCCCCATCCTGGGCACGTCAAAGCAAAATGATTTGGTCTAAAAAGGAAAAGCTGTTGGTCTTTGGCAGAGATTTAAAAATTGCATGATGACTTCTCCCACAAAAGTTCTGAAGCACATCATAGGGATTGTGATTGTCTTTATTTCAAAGAGTCAAAGAGACTTTATTTCAAAGTGGATGTTTTAAAAAGCTCTGTACCTTCCTCTTATCACATTAAAAAGTGTTTTTACCACAAACTGTTCGTCCTCCCTGTGGCTGTTTATAGCCCTTGTTTTTGACTTCAGAAAGTAATTAATTTGTATACACTGATATCCTCAGAACACAGGAAAAAAGGCAACTGTAATTTTTATTGTCAAGTTTAATGGAATGCTCACCACTAATATGTACTTGCTACCCATCTATTGGCTTTTTCGATTATCAAGTGCAAATTTAGGAAATCCTTTAACATGGAAAAACCTTTTAAGAAACAATCATAGTCAAGCATATATCCAACCTCAGATAGACTATTCAGATGGTTTCTGTCAGCCTCATTCTGCAAGTTGTTGATCAGAGATTTGAAACAAGAAATATTTTGGTATAAGGGATACTGGTTATTACATGCTGCAAGATGCAAAGACAACCTTTGAATTGTGAATTAATTTAAGCTCTGGCACATACATCCACATTAAGGGTATTTAGTTTTAATTTACAATGTGTTAAAGATGTCTAACACCCTTTTAATTCCTACCAGTTTCCAGGTCTTGTGATTATTTTACATTTTTAAATAAAGCTCATTAAATAAATTAAAATGTGCCATTAAGAGCCACGTTCTATGATGGAGTTAAGGGAAAAGTAGGAATATAAAATGAGAAATGAGCATCTCATTCTTTATACTATATGCAGACTTAGTATGTCAGATGAAGGACAGATATTTTCGTCTTGTGCAATTTGTTCAGTTCAAACATCAGGATCTTAGCCCAGCTGAAGTTTCTAGAAGAAATTCCCTCCAAATTGTACATATAATACCAGAGGGCGCATGTAAGTATTTAAATTCTGTATTTTTCAAAAAAGTTCAATATTTTAACAAGGCTATTTTTTGCCTGATGACATGACAAGTCGGTTGGCAAAGATACAACATCTCTCTGGTCTACATGCAAAGGGCTGAAAAATTCCAAGCCAGTTAAATTGCAGGCAGAAAGTCTATTTGAATCACAAAACCTTCCATTCTTTTAAATCAAGGCATGAGCACAATATCACTAGGGCATTATGACGATTCTGATAATTACTATATATTATTTAAGAATGTCAATCTGAAGCCAAGTCAACATGGTCTTTGCTGTGGCTTAGAAAGGTTTGGTGTTTCATTCTTACTAAGACCTGGTGGAACAGAAATCTCAGATAGGCATCGCATTATTCATGCTAGCAGGCCCACTGCACCGGCCTGCAGCCCGGCGCCGAAGGGAATGAAGGGCCACAGCGCAGCAGCCTCTGAGCAGGGAGCCGATAGGAACCGTGGAAATGACCTCCCGCGGAGCCCCGCGGCACAGCCAGGCCACGGTCGGGACCACTGGCATCGCCAGCGCCAACAGGTCCACCAGAAAGTATCGGCTCCAGTGGCACAGCTGGGAGGGGCGCTCCCGTTCGACCCCGTTGGCTCCTTGTGGTTCCTCGCTGCTCTCCTCTCCTATTTCTACCACCGTAGCTTCCTGTCTCCCCGACAGCGGCGCCATAGGCTTTGGCTGGCAGGTCCGGGGAACCGTTGGCTCCTCCATTATCCTGTAGGTGTGCTCGGAAGGTGAAGAGGGGGGCAAAGAGGGTGGGAGCAGCTGCGACTCTGAGAGGGCAATGTCAGCTGTCGCTGAGAAGATGAAGCTCAGCTCCTCGTCCCCGCCTTCCTCCGAGATCCAGGTCATGGTGGGGCTGCAGGCCTGGGACCGCACCTCCGGCTTCCTCTCCGGCGCCGGAGGAGCGGGGCCAGTGGCGGAAGCCACGGGAACGGGAGCCGCGGGAGCAGCCGGTGCCGCTGGTGGCTGAGGGGGCTCCTCCTGAGGCAAGTGCAGGAACAGGTGGTGATGAGGGAGGTAGGCGGGTCCGCTGCACCTGCAGCCGCCACTCAGAGTGTGGCAGGAGTGGGACATTGGCAGCACGGCCCCGCCGCTGCACAGCCTCTCATAGGTAGGCGAGTGAGGCAGGGGAGGCGACTGCTCCGACAGCAGGGCAGCCTCCAGCAGCAGGTGGGTCTGCCCGGGCGGGGCCGGGCGCGACGCTCTGCTCCCCTCGGGGTTCAGGTTGCGCTCCAGCTGCAAAGCCAGGGCCTCACTGCTCAGCCGGGTGTAGGTGGTGCTGCGGCTCAGGGTGCCGGCCGGGGAACACCCGCAGGAGCGGGACTTGACGGCCGTTCGGGGCGGCCGCAGCCCCGGGTAGGGCTTGTGGTCGCGGGGGGGAGGCTCCGGCTCACGGGCGCTGAGGTTGGTCCTCACTGACTCCACCACCTCCTGGAGGTGCTGGATCTCCCTGCGGGCCTCCTTCAGAGCCAGCTGCGCCTCCACACGGTGGCACTCCTCCTCGATCCAGTCCTCCTGCATCCGGCAGAGCTGGGTCCGTAGCTCGTCTATCTCATAGTCCCTGGTGAAGGAAAAGGAATTATGGGGTATAGAGTGATCAGGGTGGGGTTTTTCTGGACAGAAGAACATGGTAGATTAGCCCAGAGGATGCATAGAAAGAGAACACTGTAGCAAAATAGTATTTTAGTTTAATAGTAGTAATAGTTTAATAGTAGGAATAGGAATAGGAATAGGAATAGGAATAGGAATAGGAATAGGAATAGTTTTATAGTAGTAACAGTAGGAATAGCAATAGTAGTTTAATAATCTGTTTGTGGAATTGTTTCCTACCATTATCATACTACAAAGAATGACATCAAGCGTCCTCTATATACAGTAAGTATGCACATTTGCATGCATTCAATATGATGACTAGCGTGAATGTTTTTTTTAAAGATGTAACAATGTGACACAAAAAGAAACCTTAACAAAGGATCTCTCTAAGATTCACCTGTGCTGCAGTCTCTCCACATTCTCCCTCAACCTGGCGCGCAGATGTCGTATGCACACCTCCTTCTGTTGCAGGGGTGTGAGGTACTGCTCCGGGGTGGGGGGCCTGATCCCATGATTATCGCTGCAGGCTGCCTGCTTTGCCTGTCGCCTGTATTAACGGGAAGGTTCAGAACACTCAATCCCAGAACGCACCGGGAATTCTAATAATGTCTCACTCTGAGTATAAAGGTTAAAGTCCTTTGAAATGTGAAAAGCATTTGTGCTTTTGACCTTTTGGGCAGCACTGTGATTACATTTGAAGCAATAGAATTTTTCCTACAATAAGCAAAATAGAGCATTATAGTTTGAGCTTATTTGAGGGTATTACTTGGTCACACACACGCACACACACACACATGCAGGGGCTTAGCATGTTACCTGGGTGTACTAGGATAAGTCCGGGATGTCGGGCTGCCCTCAGCTCCTCTACCGCGGCCAGGATACGTATTGGTGTTGGATGCGTCGCCATGGGAATACCGCCCGTTGGCACCATTAGTGCCCACTGAGCGCCTTGCACCGAGAGATCACATTACACTCAAGTCATTTGCTCTGCTTAGCAAATTGGGTTGTTATGACCCTCTAAAACAGTAGTGTCACACAGCGTCCAGAGGAGGGCAGGAGCACACAGGTAAGCTGACATTATGAAGGTGAGCTGGTTTTAATGAGAGTGGTGCAGTGTTAGGCTTGAATTAAAAGTGTCATTTCATCAGCCCTGAATAGAAGGATCAGTACCTGCGCTGTCCAGCTGAGATCTTACGGCTGGGAGTGAGTGACATCGGTGTACCCTGGACCAACCCTGCTACCGCCTCCAGACAGGGACACTAAGAGCCCTCAGACCTGGTAAGCATAAAATGAAATGAATATATATATACATATATATACATATATATATA
>JAOEHI010053957.1:0-14578 GCA_025447815.1 Percopsis transmontana | reverse complement strand
TGAGTGACTGGCTGTTTGCAATTCGCAACCTTCACGACTAGATGTCACTAGAAATTACACACTGGACCTTTAAGGTTTTCTGAGGAGTTTTTCCTTGTCGGGTTTGGGCGGGGATCAATTTCTAAACTATCAATCCACTGTATCTGAAAATTGTTCCAGTGGCATTCTCAGTGAAGAGACAGGAGTTCAACCTGTCTTCTTTTGTAAATTTTTTGTAAAGTTTTCCTGGACTGGACTAAAACTGGGATTAAAGACTGCACAGACACACATTCCATAGTACATCTTTGCTCCTCATTACAAAAGCAGCCAGAAAACAAAGATAGCTATCATTACCCATAAGGCATTGCAGGAACTATTTTGACCCACAAAACCAGCAAATAAGCTCTGGCAACCCTATGTTGGGAACCACATACTCAGTGCATGTCCATTTCTCTGTTTTTTGGGTGGTCCGTCATTCCGGCTCGCCGGCCGGGCATCTCTTTTCAGTGTGCACACGCTCCTCAGCTCTCGCTGTCCGTCATCTCCTATCTCCTCCGTCTCATTGGATAACAGTGGGGAGAGGATAGAGCCTCCGGCTGCCCAGAGCAGCCTGGCACCGGGAGTCCCACCCCTCAGGAGCAGAGAGAAGATGCCTACACCCTCAGCACTCCAACAGACAGAGAGAGATGGAGGGATGGAAGGAACAGCTGAGAGAGACACGGAGAGACGGGGAGTCATTTAAAACAGGATGTGGTATGCTGGATAGTGCAAGTGACAATATACCTTGTAAATCTATTAATAAAACGTTGCCCAGACAAACAACCATCCGTGTGTGGTCCTACTTATACACCACATGGTCTATATTTGTTGTTTGTAATTTCAAATAAATAAAATAAAAAGGAAGATCTTGATCTTAACCAGAGGATCAACATTCTATTCTGCCTTGAACACCACTGTGGGCGGAGCCATTTTGCATTGCCGTCGCCAAAAGGGAGTATTCTGCATACACTGCCATGATAATCCATTAAACTTCACCAATAGGTTGTTGCCAGTGTATTTCTTTCTACTATATATAAAATATCTAAGATTATGTAAGAGAAAGCACACCGTCCATTGTTTCAAAATATGCTACCCTATAACCAGCCAATAACTGATGCCTTTAGATGGCAGCGAGGCCCATTTAGAAATAAAAGCCACCCAAAGGTGCAAGTGTAAATCAAAGACCTGCATATAGTAGGCACAACTTTTATTTTGATGCACGGTGAAAATAGATTGCGTAAAAATGTGTCCGGAGCTATATTAGATTTCGCCTAATGGTCTCCTTCAACCTATGTCAATAGAACAAACAGGGTTGTTGCTTCTAGTTATTTTATAGTTCTATGATCTTAACATGTACATATGAAATGTTATATTTGAATGTAATTTTTTAAAATTGTTTTATATATGAATGTGATATGTCATATTGCATTTATGTTCAACCAGATGGCAGAACACATTTTGTAACACTGCAAAACAAAACAAAAACAAAAAAGATATGAATCTTTCCTACCAACATGTGTGTGTGTCCAGACTCTCTCTATTGGCTCGTCCAATGAGCAGTGCTCCACCCTGCAGACCACTCTTCCACCTATCTCTCTCTCAGTCCAGCACAGTGTTGCCGTGGCGCAATACAGCCGCGACCCTCTCAGCAGGGGGCCCCACACCTCCCCTCCCTCGAGCGCCTCCAGAGTTCTGTTGTCCCCCTCTCTCTCCCTCCGCATCAGCCACGTCACTGTGACAGCGGGCGGGTAGAAGTCTGTGATGTCACAGCCCAGGGTCAAAGGTCGATCTGGAAAGGAAGTGGAGGCCACGATCTCCGAGACGCATGGATGCCGGATGAAACCTGTCGTTGCCATGGTAACAGTTCAGAGTAGTTCTTTCATTTAATCAAACTATCAATAAATGAATAAAGCTATCAATCATTCAAGCTTTCTATGTTACATTTCTGTCTCCCTACTCTCCACGGGACATTTGTCTGTCTGTCTGTATGCTCAGCTATCATTAGCATAACCAGCGTAGTTTATCAGTAGAAATAGCCACACCCACAACTTCTGTAAAATATTCTTAATATTCTCTTCCAGAGGGGTTCTCCTTACCTCTTGTCTGCCTGGTGACAGGCTGTTTCATGGCAATGTGGTGAACACTGACCCACACCTTGGTTCCTCCCTGCTCCAGTTCTCTGCGGGGCAGCTTGCACTGGCTGAAGGCAGAGAAGAAGCCCTGAGTGTTGGGCTGGGGTGACGACTGGGCCTGGGACGCCACTGGTGCCAGCTCCCCGCCTTGGCAGAACCAGCGGAAGGTGATGAGGTCCGGGTGGAAATGGGACGCCTGTACCGTCAGGCTGATGGTGTCTGCAGGAGAGGAAGAGAGGGGGCTTGTTTCTAGAAAAGAAGTGTGTGTTGACATGATCTGGTTCAGTGGTTCTCAGTGTGGGGGTTAGGCCTCCCCTGGGGTGAGGGGCAATAAGCTTTTACAAGACTTAAAAATATAAACATTTATTAAAAACTTGAAATGTAAAAAAAAAAAGGCTTTTTTTTGGGCATCTTGTGTGTACATTTTTCATACAGTGTTTATAAATATGTATGTTTAACATATTCTGTTTGCAGTTGGGCTTGTCTCTGCCACTGGTCCAATCAGTCTATAGTGGTCTTGGTGTCTTTACCAAAGTCGCTGGCCACCTCTTCCAGCTGAATTTCTGACACTTCTGGAGCAGCTGAAGAACAAAGTTTATAGAATTTTTTAAAAGCGCCTATTCATTATCAGATTTATATGAATAACTAGCCTACTATTGCAACTTTTCATATTCTGTATCTTATACAGTATATAAAAACACTGACAGCAGACAACATGTCTGTCTGATGTGTAAAAAGTCTTACTAACTAGCAGTGTTTAAACAGGTACTAGTGTGTTACCAATGACTCACCCAGGATGGTGATCTTCTCAGAGACTCTCTCCACCACCACCTTGTCCTTACCCACGTAAGACACTTGGCACTTGAACACTGCCCCCTTGTGGGTGGAGATCTGGGGGATAAATGTCACAGAGGACACCAGGTGCTGGACACTATCCTTGCTCAATGACAGCAGTGGCTTCTCGGTATGCAGCTTGTAGTACCCCAGCTCTCCTCTAGGGGCCAGCAGAGGGCCTTTCTCTGAAGCTGGGGAGGAGTAGGTGAGGCCGTAGGGCAGGTGGACGATGGTAAGCGGGTTATAGAGGCAGTTAAAATTAGTTCTGGAGCTGGACTTGCCTATGTTAGGTTTGTTAGCAGCGATGTTAGTTAGCCAGAATGTCAAGAGACGAGATGAAGCTTGATTATTAATCATAAATGGTCTTGTTGTCAAGAAGCAGCTATTACTATACATTCAAAGCTAGAAATAAAATTAACTGCATTACAATTATTACATTTGACCTAATCATGATCTCTTCCTATCTCAGACAGTAGAAGTAGGCTACTAACCATGAAGAAGTTCCTGTAAGTACAAATACTAACATGATTCTACTGCAGTAGAAGTATTAGCCACATACCCGCTTCAGTAGAAATATAAACACTTCTATCTGCTGCAGTAGAAGTACTATACTAACATAAGTACACACAGTAGCTACTCCACAGCGCAGAGGTACACAGGTACACACACACTGTACCTATGAGTGACGTGTCGCAGATGGGTGTGTCATTGAGGAACCAGTTGGTCTGGACTCTGTCGATCCTGTGACCTTGGATGCTGACCGAGACCCTCCCCTTCTTACCCACGGTCACCCTGGGAGGCAGGATGATTCCTGAGACATTCAGAGACTTCTGATTTTCTGTGAGAGAAAGAGCAAGAGAGGCCAAAATTGTTGACAGATAAAAACTATACAGTAGGGTATAAATTAAGTTATACCGTGAGACTTCAAATAAACTTGATTCCCCTGCCTATATTTGAGACATGCGTCTATATGGGACAGGCCTTAATTAATTAATTTCGCTCAAAATTATTGCATAGCAAAGATGGGAAAAACTACAAATTGATTATTGAATATTACTTTTATTTTGTAGCCAGCACGAAAAACACCATAATGTTCTGTCCTCGCTATGCGTAAAACTGACTCTTCATTGAGACAGACAGTTTAGTGGAATAGCTCCATGTTTACTTTATAATTTCGCTTGCATATGCTAACATACTGAGCACAATCAGAGGCAAACGTGCTATCATAACATAGCGCTAGCATATATACTTGATAACATAAAGGCTTTATAACATAAAATATCAAGGTTACAAAACAGAATGGCAATCCTACAGGTATATGTGGGCCAAGATTATGGAGAGAAACGGACTGAAGGAATATAAATAATTGAGGAATGGACACATATTTGGACGTTATGACCACTTCAACGGTAGGAAGTCACCACTTTGTCTCTCCTGTTTATTTATAAATCTGAATTAATTATACTTTGCACATCGTGGTTTCCGTAAAATGAACAATTGAATTGTGGAGAATCTAACCGATCTATCGATGTGCAGCATGTCCATATTGACGTTTGAAGTTTAAACATGTATATTTTGTATGAAGGCCTATGCAATCTAAGAAGCTTGGAACTAGCTCTTTACATCCAAAGATGTAATTAGGCGCCTAATTGAGACAGGCATTTATTTGTAAAACATGTGCCCACACCCGGCCAGTAAAAGGGACAGGTGTCTATTTTTATAGACACCTTTTATTTGAAGTTTTACGGTATATCACGTTTACTGAAGCTAAGCTAACTAAAAGCAGACAAACTGAACCAGCCTGACTGAAGCCAGAACCAGACTAAATTAAATCAGAATAACCGAAGCCAGGCTAGCTGAACCAGGCTGATGCTTTGTTCTGCTCAAAAGTGAAGCAAAGTGAAGTGAAGTTACCGTCTTTCTTCTGCCAGGAAAAACCAAAACAGAGCAAAAGCACCATAACCAGAGAGATACACATCAATGCCACTGATGCTTTAGTGGACTTAGTCAGAACCGGACCAATTTCTGTTAGAGAGAGACAGACAGAATTAAAGACAGAGCACAATACCTTTCTACAAGTTACACATAGTACTGTAATAATACTGAAATGAGAGCTGTGAGTGTTGCAAAAGTTTATCTGGTGGGTTCTTTATCTTCATCAGAGTCTTCCTCACCTGGCGGGTCCAGATCCTCCAGCAGTACGGATGTGGATGCTGGTTCTGAGACTCCAGGCTGGCTTACCACACAGCCCACCTCCCCGCCCATCTCCCTCTGCTGGGGACTCAGGATGTAGTACCGGCGGGTTCTGTACATCCTGTCCGGACCCTGCTTGCTAAAGGAGGTTTCCGGCAGAACAGAACCATTCTGGACCCAGTGGACGAACATCTGCTCTGGGTAGAAGCCTTCCATGTCGCAGTAGAGGGTGATGGGAGACCAGCGAGGGGCGCTGGGGACCGCAGACAGTTGGACCCTTGGCCGGACTGACGAGGGATAGAGGATGAAGAATAAATGTTACACATTCACCCTCCTTTCCAGAACCAGAACGAGTAATAATGTTTTATGAGGAGTTTTTTCATTAGTCTGGCTGAGGGATTAGATTAGTCTGGCTGAGGGATTAATGGTGGAGGGGGTGTAAGGACTAGACAGATACACTGGACTTGACTGGAACTGGGATTAGGTACAGACTTACCACTAATGTTGAGGTAGAACTCCAGGGTTTGTGTGAGAGAGACATGGGTGACCTGGCAGCTGAAGGTCATGTTCTGGTCCTGCTGAGAGGGGTAGAAGGTAAGGTTTCCCACAGACCGGTACAGACCATCGGGGGTCTGTTCGGCTTCGGCTGTTTGGGCTGGGTAAAGGGTCTGGCCATCTCTGGTCCAGGAGAAGGAGACAGGAGGAGGATAGAAGCCCTCAGCAACGCACGTCAACTTGCTGGCTAATTCCATGGCAACCCACTGGACAGGAAGCCAGAGAGAAGGTGAGACTGAGGAGGGATAAAAGTCAATAAATACTTCACTTCTTACATGTCACTTTCTATTAAAGTATATTAACAGTTTTATTATGGCCACAATGGGGTCGTAATGAGCAGAACAGGTACCCCAAGCACTCGAAACATCATGCTACCTGGGTGTCTGCGTGTGTACATGTGTTCTCTGTCCAATCACAATCCGGGGATGTGCTTTCAGAATGAATGGCAGTGCAGCTGAATGTATTTCCTTGCATCCGTGCGATTTTGTAGCGATTGGAAACACAGATTCTGCTCAGACATTATGCATGCATACACTACATATGGAAACATCTAGTCTTGCGGGGCCATCGTATATATCTTCTGACATCAATGAAACAATTTGGCATAAATGTGTGTTAGAAACTAAACCAGTCCAAGGCTTTGTGAAGGCGGAGTTTAAAATAGGGGCTGTGATTCAAACAGCAAAATGCAGCGGTGCTCATGTCTTTCGGTAAAGGCAGCAAAACCAACCAATCAACAAGTCAGTGCCAGATTTCACCACTCCGTTAAGCCAAATTTTAAACAGAATTTCCCCATACGTGTCCTCTCGTTACATAGTGCTGTAGTCACAGCTGGCCCCGCGAGAAATAGCCTGCCCATAATAATATACTAATATAATAAACTATAATATAGAGTTACCCAGAATGCTCAGTGTGGCATTAGCTGCCATCAGATTGGTGGAGTTGTAGTTCACATTGCACTCATATGCCCCATGCTGGGCCAGGCTGGCACTGATCACGACGAGTGAGAAGTTCCCGTTGAGGAAGTGCATTGTGTCCCACTTGAAGCCATCCATCACAGACCCATACCCATTCCTGAACCATGCCACCTCAGAACCAGCCGCCACCCAGGTGACCACTAACAGATCCAGGTCCGTCTCTGACCCATTCGCAGGTGGAGACGTGGCCAAGCACGGCAGGAGGGCAGAGGAGCCAAGGCCCGTCTGGACCTTTGATGGAGCCACTGGAAGAGATAAGGATGCACCTAAGCCAACCAGCTGTGACAAGTAGTCTATAGAGTGTACAGTATATAAGAGGAGTCTATATTGAGGAGTCAAAACCAGCAACTGCAACAACAAAAAAGATCTGTCATCTTAACAACAAAGCGGTGTCCTTCTTGAATGTTGGGACATACTAAAAAAATAGTCTTTCTTTCTGTTCAGCTGCAAGTTTAATCAATAACTGGTACAATAAATATTTGTTGGCCAACCCAAAACCTTTTTTTGTTTGAACTCTGTCTAATTGATTGATCAACATGCTTACAAACAATCAGTCAGCCACTGATTAGCGGCTGATCAATGGCTGACGTGAAGTTGGCAGGCAATAAAAGACAGTAAAGAAAACCCTCGGGGCTTTTCCCTGGGAATGTAGGATAAATAAAAGGCCTGCATGTCCAACCAGAGCATCAGTACTGTAAATGGTTTGGTTAATAAAGTTGACACTGAATACTTTGGTACTTGCCTGACATTCATGTCTAACGGGAGTTTTTAACATAAAAAATCCTTCTGTGAAACAAATAAAATGATCCTGAAATGAATAAATGCATTTGATTTTCTGACTAAAAAGACAAACACATGCACACTGTTAGGCAGTGTTTTCAGACACACACTAATAGGATTATTGTATAGTTTATATTGCATAAAACTTCACACATATCTAAATAGAGACCAGAGACACTTAAAATTTCTCATTAGAAAAAGAAATGTCTCACTAAACTAAGACACATGCATGATCGCACACACACACACACACACACACACACACACACTTACCCAGCTTTATAGCCAACAAGAGGCAGAGGACTTTACACTCCATGATCAGACTTTTATCTCCCCGGCCTGTACTCTCTTATATAGAGCCCACAGGGACGGGGGACGGGCTTGGCTGTTGGCAGGGGACAAGAAATATTGTCCCGGTCCCTGGGAGGGTGAAAGGAGTCCCTTGATTTGTGCCGTTGACCAAACAAACCAGTGCAGAGTGGAGAGGAGATGTGTAGGGACACAGTAAAAGCAGCGCTCACTTAACATTCAAACAGGCGTCTGGCCAAAGTTTGGGCTACTTTACATTGGGGCTGCGTTTCTCAGGCCAAGACACGGAGTGCGACCCTGCTGGGCCTGTGTGGGCAAACACTGAAGCATGGCTTCCTTGGTTTCTCTGTGAAAGACAGTAACATTAAGGGGTCTTATCGCACAGAAAGGATAAGGAAATAAAGACATTTAAAGTGTTTTTACAACTTGGTGGGTCTCTCTATATTTATAGTTAACGTTTAGCTTGAAGAGATATTTGACACTCAACCAATAAAATGTTTATTGTTTCAGCATTTATTAATATTTATTAACCTCCTTATCTGCTTAGTGTTGCTATAAAGTATATGTAATTCTCCTTAAACAATCAGTCAGTTACATTAGAATTACATTGAAACACTGGTTTGGGGACCAATACTAAGTGTTGAATGTACAAAATACTGTAAAAGTATTTAGAAGCAGGTATTGACACTAAGTGCAAGAATTTAGGAGAATGTGGGGTTACAGTATAAGAATAAGTATTAGAATTTAAGCGCAGGTAGAGTTACAGGACCCACACTTTTGTGGACCACTTTGTTTCAAATCAGTGAGCAGGGCAGAAATACTGTGTAGGCCACCCCAAAGAAAGGTAAACTGGCACTAACTCAATATGCAGAACCATCATATAGAAATCATCAAATATACAGCCATGGAAAAAATTAAGAGCCCACTGCACATAAAAAAATAAAAAAATAAATTACATTGTCATTTTTTACATTTTCAGCATTTAGCAGACGTTTTTTTCCAAAGCGACTTACAATTAATACATTTATTAACAGCATCATGTAACAAGGTTACTTCACCTATTCATTACTCGAAAGGGTATCATTCGCTCCTCAAAAGTCAATATTTACAATAATCGAAAGTTATCATTCACTCTTCAAACAGTCAATAATTGCTAACTAATATTCTTAGAGCTTATCTAACAGAGTAGAGAGAAGGAATTTAAAAATTTTTTTTAATAGAGAGGAAAGGAGGATAGAATAAAGATAGTTAGTGGGATTAGTGCTATGAAGTGAAAAGATTGGTGGCCGAGGTATTACGAAGAGGTGGGTTTTAATTAAAATTAAATATAATACAATATATTTATATTTAATATATTTATATTCATATTTATATATATTTTTAATTATATAATATATTTTTTTTTAATATTTAAAAAAATGTTTTGTATTATTATATATTTATATTATTATATTTAAAGAAATATGTAGTGGTCTCTTAATTATTTCCATTGCTGTATAAACCTGTGTGCCATGTCTGGCTTCATGTATGTTCACACAATGTTTAGTCTTCATTCTCTCACAGCCTTTTATACAGGTCAGATGGATGTCTGACAAGAGGAACAACTTGATTAATGTCTACTGAAGTTTTTTTTCCACAATTCTCTATCTAACAAGCACTCTATTCGTTTCTAGTATCTAGCATGGTTAACAGCACCCGTGTAAACAGTAGTGTGCAGATTTTGTCTTTCTGATCATGAACTTGCATTACAACCAGCAACAGGCTGCATAAATGCATCACATTACATAAATTCTTTCTTTCTGTGGATAGCGAATGTGATCCAAAAAACAACATTCTCTTCATTTGAATGGTTAACAGGGACATAGCTAGACCTATTTTACTGTATATTCTATGCTACCCTATTTATAAAATTTGCTCCCATAAATAAATAAATATATCAATAAATATATTTCTCTCGTCAACAGTTCTATCGCATCTAAAACGTCTACTTACAGGGCGGGCACTAGGACCAGCGGGAGGCTGCTGCATATGCTACTGACTGTTATACTGCGTTCATGACATGTTGGAAATACAGTAATATTACAGTAATAGGCAGGGCATTCCAGAGTATGGTACGGATTAAGAAAGCTCTAAATCCTGCTGATTTCTTTTAATTTTAGGGATGGATAACAAGCCTGCATTCTATGAGCATAAGGATTGAGGTTGTAGGCCTACATATGGTATCACTAGTTCTGATAAATAGGAAGGTGCCAATTCATGTATTGCTTTATAGGTGGGCAGGAGGATCTTAAAGTCTGAAATAAATTGGTAGCCAGTGGAGATCAGCAAGGATAGGGGTTATATGGTAAAACTTTCAAGTTCTAGTAAGGATTCTTGCAGCCGCATTCTGAACCATCTGAAGACTTTTTATACTTGTTCTCGGTCGGAGAGTAGACTACTTGTTGACCATTGCGGATATTTTTATTTGTTTGACATCTTAATTTCTTATATATATATTTTTTTTTTCTTAATTTCGCTTATTCTTTGGATTTAATTTTGCCTCATTGTGGATAATAATCCTTAAAATGTTTCATGTGTCTGAATTATTGGGTCAGTTCTGAACAACAATTAACAAAAGGGTGTGCAGTGGAAAATTACTCCTATCTTAAACGGTAGTGAATTGAATTGCAAGCTTAGGTCTTTAGGTCCTCCAGGAAACAACACCAATCTTAGTCCTCCCTCTGAGAACAACAGCGGTCCTGTATGGAGATAGTTTCAGTAATGCAACATACTGTGATGAGAGACAATAACATTACATTATTTGGACATTCATAATCAACATAGGCTAGGCAATACATCATATGGCGGCACCATTCCCCTTTTGGGCCCACGGTCATTGTGTCAGTTAAACAAATCAGTCAGAACATCAATCGGGCTGCCTTTAATAAAGTCCCATGTATAGTAGTAAACTGATCTATCATGTGTCTGAATTACTATTTATTTACAGCAAGCCATTTTTCATTGCAGGTTTAGTATTAGCAAACGTTTCCTTCATTGCAGTTTAGCGTTCTCTGAACACTCTATGGAAAGACTTACAGCACACATAAAAAATGTCTACCTAGTAGGTACACTGAGCATTCTAAAACCAAAAAAAAATGGTTATCAGTATGTTGTGCAATCACACCATGTCCTGTGACTTTATAGGGACATGATGAATGTCAATCTTCTTTTTCCAGACTCCATGTTGAGTGTAATTCCTTGACAGTCTTGTGGTCTTCATAATAGAGCATAGATCACTTTTGTGTTCGCCAGGAATTCAACAGACTCTCCATGTGTCAAAGTTTACAGTGTCAATGTAGGCAAATCCTTAGCCTGGTATGTGGGGTGACAAACATGATCTCAGGAGTGATGTCTGCATTACCTTGCTAGGAGAAGTCCGGAGAGGCCTCTAATCATTTCTGGTTTTCTTGTGTGCAAAAGACAGCCACATCAACTGGTGGGATTCTCCTGACCCAGTATGTTGTCAGTGTGGACATTCTTTGTCCCAGTTATTGCTTTTGCCATGAGCATCATTGTCCTTTAGCATGGAATGTGTGTTTTGTTGACTCTGACAAACCAAAGTCATCCCAGCCCTCTCTGTTCTTTCTTATGGTGTTACAATGATGAGGGGAAAAGTGTGTGAAATTTCTCTCCCATGCAGAATTATGGAATCACTGTCAACTGTTTTTTACCAAGCCGCTTACTTTTGTTATGTTAACAGTCTCTCATATTATTCAGGGCATGTTTCATTGTCGTATTGTTGTCCAGTTAATTTTCTTTGGGTTCCGTAGAGCTTCATGATGGCCTTATGTTGCGTTTTGATTTGGGTGTTTTAGCGTCCGAGTTTTTAACAGCAGATAAAAGGTTTTATTGCACTATGAAATGCCTCACCTCCGTCTTTTGGATCAGGGAGATTGTTTATCTCTGCTGTCTGCTCTGTAGTTTTCCACGGCCTGTTGACACACGTGTATGCTACCCTGTGGCCTGTGATAGTTGCTTGCTTACTCTCTCCTATACCGTCATGCAATGTCTTATCTTGGCAAAGTCCAATTGTGGGGTGGAGCTCATCCAATATGTAATGCAATATTGCAATTGCCCATGGGATAAAATGGCCTTTCCTCGGCCAGTGTTATTTGTCCAATCAGACATATTACACACAAAAAGATTGGCAATAATTGAATCCTTCCAAATACGAGCGACCTCTTCTAATTTTTGTCCAACCCTTTTTTCTTTCTCTCCTTTGTCTCTTTTCTCACACATTAAACACTGCTATTTGTTTCCATTTAACAGAACAACACTTGTCTCTGTTTAAATTGCTTTTGAACAACCACCAGCCTGGTCAGCAGACATCCTTTTGGGAAAAAAATTATTCAGGTATTTTCTAAAATCTCCTTGCCACAGTTTCCACACATCCCCTTGTCCAGACCTCAGGTCCCGACGCGTTTACGAACAAATGAATCCTATACCTTTTTGATATGAAATGCACTACTCTGCAGAGCATACTCCTGCGCGACTATACTTCTATCAAGATATAATTTTTTTGAATTCCTTTATACTTTATATTAATACAACTGCATGGATGAAAACAGCCACGGCCAAACGCACACAAACAAAACGTGTATTTTCCCTGTTTCTCCTAAAGGAAATTAGCACACCCAGAGTGAGACAGCTAGGTCCCTTCTATTCATTTTCCAACACACCCATTCTATCAGACAGTCTTGTTAAAAAAAACACACAAAGATAACATGCTATGTAGACAGTTTTTTTAATTATTTTCTCTCACTCCTGTAACTTAGAACTTCACAGGAGGGTTCTAATTTCAGTCCCCAAGACTAAATACTGTAGGAATGTTTCTCTCTCTTGTGTTTCTCCTCCTGCAGGAAAACCTCATTTTTACCTAGTCTGATTTTGAAGCTACTTTTTTAGCCCCAAATTGTTTCCATGGAATTAATGTTAGGCAACCTCAGAACTTCAGGTTCTGTCGCCTCTTCAAGCGTTTCACTGACAAGGTGCCCATTTCCTGTACCCACGCATATTGGCCTTTCCCCCTGACATAAATAGGTCTCAAAAGAGTAATAACACAGTTACTTGTTTATATAGATGTCGAAAAAGTGATATCACAGTTAAATGTTCTGCTGATCTCTATATTCTTAATCCCACTCTATATATGAATGGAAACAATTGTATCACAGTTTAATGTTCTGCTGTTCTTTATATTCTTAATCCCCCTCTTTATAAACCGTACTTCCGTCCCATCTTTTCTTTAATTTTTTTGGTTGTCGGTGCCAATACCTGGTACCCCTTCCCAACCTTATATTGACCACTCTATATAAACAGTACTCTCCTCCACACAGTAGGAAATTCCCTTTTTTGCCTTCCAGGTACTACCAGGCCTGTTTTCCAGCAACCCTGCTGACTATACTTCTATTTCCCTGAACAGCCGCCCGTCAGCGATATCTCAGGGGCTCCTACTGAGATTCCCTGAACCTCTCTCTCTACCGGTTTCTCTATTACTCACCAGAAAATCAGTAATTTTCCACTGATCCTTACCTTTGGCACAGTATGTACCTTATTTTCTTAAGGCAGGTTCCTTGTTTTTTATAGACAGCGTCAGGTGCCCCAGTCTACGTTTGATTTCCTGCCGACAATGCCAAAATTGCTGTGGAATGTCTTGTTATATTAACACAACAAACTGTCTTTCTGTGGTTTTATTACACTAGCAAGTGGGCAAACAGTATCCTTTATACCGTGATCACAAAGGATAGTGCACGCCAAAGTAAACATGCGAAAGGTTTTTATACCAACTAATAAACAACCCCCTCTTCCCTGTGTCTGTGCACTGTGTACCTTACCATACCTTACCTGCGTACCAGTTTTCAGATCATCATTTACAAACCTGGAAAACAAGCTAATACACCAGGAGAACAGTGACAAATTTGAAACTCTGAAAATGTTTTGGAGAAACACTGTAAAAAAGAGTGCTGCAGTTGTGAAGAAGAAAAACGGGGGCAGGATAGTCTAGTGGTCTAGGCGTTGGACTCCCAGCTGAAAGGTCGTGAGTTCAAGCCCCAGAGGTGGCCTACCTGTAAGCATCCTTGAGCAAGATGCTCAGATGCTAACCCCTACCTGCTCCTTGTAATAGCACCATGTACTTGTAAGTCACTTTGGATAAAAGCATCTGCTAAATGATCAAATTGTAAATTGTAAAAAGGCATAGGCATATATGTTTTCAGAGATTTGAAAAATGTTTTCAGCTAACAATGACTTGTGTTTATATTTAACAGCCAGTAAACCTCTGGACACAGTTTCTTCCTTCATGTATATATGTTATTAAATTATATATCTTATATGTAATACGTTATATATTTTATGGTGTTACGTCTAAGATGCAGACTATTAAACATTACAGACTACACAACCTCCACTTATTAAAGGGACAATTCGATATTTTGTTCCCTTGTGTTTCTAGCGGCCCAAAACCCAAAAACCGCCCATATTTGGTACTGCAAACTATTTATTTTTTTTGCTTAAAAACAACTGTGCACGTGAATACACTAAACAGACAGCAGAAGACTCGAAGAGGGAGAGAGTAGCGATGGAAAAATGTTTTTATTTCTTATCCAAATGTAATTGCCTACAATTTTCACCATCAAAGCGATTATTTAGGCGAGGGATGGGTTATGGGGCGCCAAATGTAAAATGTCAGATAAAATACTATAGCTGATATATTTTGATTATTTAGCTCACTTTCCTCACATTTAG
>JAOEHI010053956.1:0-14579 GCA_025447815.1 Percopsis transmontana | reverse complement strand
TCTCTCTCTCTCTCTCTCTCTCTCTCTCTCTCTCTCTCTCTCTCTCTCTCTCTCTCTCTCTCTCTCTCTCTCACACAAAACTATTGGAATCAGTGATGAACACTCAAATGGCTGTTTTTATACACATCATTGTAGCAATATAACGTTTGATCAGAGAAAAGCAACCAACTTTCTTTTCTGTGACTTTTTAATATACAGTATGTAGAAAATACAGCCCTATAGCTTGGCTAGACACTTCCCTTCAAGCACAATGTTGCTGCCTTAAAGTGATACTAAACTTTTCTAAAACCAACCAGTTATTAGGTCAGCTGTTGTCTGAAGGAACTGCAAAAGGGCTGCACACATTTTGAAATCTCACTGAAAGTAATTTAGTTACAATTCCTCTCTGAAAATATCTGAAAATATCAGTGTTAGATTGTAACCAATCGTCTCTGACCTATCCTGCCACTCCGAGTAAGAGAGCCAATCAAGATAGGGCATGTTGAAACAATGTGCAACACCAACTGAAACAGAATGTTCAGCTACAAGGGAGAAAAGTCCAAAATGACAGTTGGCCTGGCTTCAATGCCACACGGGATACAATGTAAACATATGGGCCACATTCACACTAGAGCTTTTGGTGTGGACCCGGGTCCACTTGTTAGTTCAGTTTATTTTGATAGAGGGATAGAGGGAGTAATCACACTCAAGTTAGGACCAGCAAAACGGACCAAGTGGGAATGCACACTAACAGAACAACCCATACAAAATTACAACTCAACAAATAAAACCATAAAACAGATAAAAATATGCAAGACATCAAATACAACAAAAATTAAACAATAACCTAAATAACAATCACAGCTAAATGATAAAATACCAAACATTATTAGGTTAATTCAATATAATAACCATTAATTGGAGATGCATTCGCTAATCCTTACCTGCTCCTAAATAACGTAGTCACTAAGACTAGCTTAAAGATAGCTCCTAATATAACTTATAAGTGTGTGTGTGTGTGTGTGTGTGTGTGTGTGTATGAGCACTTCTGGAAGAAGTTTTCAACTAGACTAGTTCCAAATCAGCTGTGATAAATGTGAATATGGCCATCAGTGCACACCAGCACACACACACACACACACACACACACACACACACACACACAAGTTAAGCCTGGTTCGGCCTATAAAGTGTGTGTGTGTGTGTGTGAGAGAGAGCTAGCAAGGAAACACCAGCAGTAGAGAGAGATGGAGGGTTGGTAGGGTGAATTCTGGAAGATTCTAGGACACCTGGATGTTAGGAAAACGACTTTTATTTGCTCCTGAAACTAAGAAGGATATGATGTTTACACTGCAGCCATTGTGTGCCCGAGGAGAATGTGTGTCTAATGGGGGACACAAAATGGCTGCAGGTGGCCAAATTCTGATGAGCGGGTACCTGGGAAATAAAGGACGAACCAGGTGAGAGAGAGAGAGAACGAAAGAGAGAGGGGGAGAGAGGGAGAGGGAGAGAGAGAGAGAGAGAGAGAGAGAGAGGATGCGTAGCTGTGTTCATATTCAATAATATAAAATGCAAATTAAAGTTAAAAGTGTGAAACTGTGCATGCTGTGTGTGCGCATGTACGTGTGTGTGTGTGTGTGTGTGTGTGCGCGTCTGTGCTTTTTCCAGGTGTGTATTTCAGGATGGCCAACCAATTATCAGATTCAATGGATTCTTACTGTACAGATAAACCTTCAAAGTGTGTGTGTGTGTGTGTGTGTGTGTGTGTGTGTGTGTGTGTGTTTGTGAATAATGGTGTGGATGTGGTGTTTCTCACAAACTATGACTTCTGTAAAAATCTAATTAATTGAAAACTGTAAGATATAGTCACTATATTCTATTGATACTATACTAATAATAATTAGTACTTAATTATTAATTATTATGTGAGGTATGCACAATGTGTGATGGTTGAGATACATAACTGTACAACAAAAAGAGCAAAATGAGAATGTAATGAGTATAATCTTTTTTAGTGCAGAAAAAAAATATGAATCAAAATATGAGTCAAAATATATCAGCATTAAATGTGTTGGAGCCAAACATGTTAATACTATTTAATTACTTAAATATAAATAATGTCATATTGGTGTAAAATGTCAACACACATTTTATCAATGACATGTAAGATTGTTTATAGTTTTTGAACAACAAACAGCAGAGATTATACAATTTATGAAATGACAAAATAATTACACTATTACATTAGGCTACTAAAATGTCAAAACTAAAAAGTCTAATTTAATTGTATACATCTCTCAACTGACCAGTGTATTTACATACAGACACTTTGACACAACATAATATTATGCAGTATTCAGTATGGTAAAATGTCCAAAGCTTGCACATATTCCAATAGAATAACGTTTTAAAAACTGTTGAGAACATAGATAGCACTTTAAAAAAAGGCCCTTAAATTAATTAATAACATTCAAAGTATAAATAATTATTCATATAATAACTTAATTATTACAAATTATTACAGTAATCAGCTACATTCCGTCCAACACAGTTATGTGTCTTCTATCAATATTTTGTTTTCAATTTCATTTCATTTAACTTGTTTAATAAAAAAAATGTTGTATGTATTTACATGTGTTTCTTTATAGAATAACATTTAAAAAACTGTAGCAATAGCACAATGATGTTAACAAGTGGAAGGAATTAAAATATTCAACCTCAACATAAATGAACAAAATTAAGATGTGTTGAATAGAAATGTATTGTAGAATTTATTTATGTGTATATTGTATGATCGTTAGATCACATTATGATTGTTAGATTGTAGTTAGATTATGAGCTATACACAATACAGGGATAGCATTATTCAATTTGAATCTTATTAGACAATAATAATACAAATTAATCATCATGTTAGTTTAAATATTACAGTTATCCTTTCACACAATTTTCAAAAATGTAAGTTAAATTTTAATGGCACCATTAACGCCAACTAGATATAGTTTAAACTAGATAATATTTAATATTGTAGAATTATATAGTACACACGCACGCACACACACACATTATGGTTATAAGGAATCAGTGGTCAGTAGGAGAGGAGAGAGAAGAGGAGAACAACAGGGAGAGGAGGAGAAGAGAAGAGAAGTGAAGAGAGGACGAGAGAAGAGGAGGATAGAGGGAAGGAGAGGAAAGGAGGGGAGAGAAGAGGAGAGGAGGGGAGAGGAGGAGAGGGAAGTAGAGAAGAGGAGGAGAGGAGACTGCAGTCCTACTGTCATCTGCTGGCAACTGACAGAACAGTAGGTGTGTTTATGCGTTTGTGTGTGTGTGTGTGTGCACCACCAGATGCTCTCATTTTCACTCACTTTTCACCTCTTAAGTTGTTAATATAATATCAAAGTGTGTATGACTGACAAACACACACACACACACTCACTCACACTCACACACACACACATGGACACACATCATATTTGCACTGTTACAGACAGGGGCTGCAGTGGGGGAAAGGTGCCTTGCTCATGGACAGTTTGGTATCTATACTGTAGGTGTTGTCTATCTATCTATCTCTATGTATATCTATCCATCCATCTACTGTATCTATCTCTGTGTAGCTGTCTATCTTTATACTTGTCTGTCTGTCTGTTTGTTTGTCTGTTTGTCTTATCAGCATCTGATGTTAAATGATTTGGAAAAAGCACCAGTCCTCTCCACAATACTCATGTCTGAACACACTTTATATTGTGTGCGCGCGTGTGTGTGTGTGTGTGTGTGTGTGTACGGCCCATAATGCTTGCTTGGCTGACTGCATGTTGACTTGACAACACTTATTGTGTGCTCAATGAAATCCAAATGACAAACATGTCCACAAAACACACACACACACACAAACAGAGAGACACCTAACAACAGGGGGCAATAAGCCTTTCAGCTAACGTACCTTGCGCAGGTTTGTCCTCTGTGAGGCCACCAGAGCGTTATTACAAGACTCTGCACATATCTACATTTACGTTTAAGGCATTCAGCAGACACTTACAATGAGTACATACACCAGCCTGATTCACCAGAAAACAATTAACCTTTTTCACAGTGACCCGGAAGTGATAGCGATGAGGGGTACTTTCTTCCTGTCTAGCCTGTAAACAGATAAAATCTTAATTCACACAACGATGTTTTTTGTTTATTTGGCTGATCGGTTTGAAGTTAATTTAAGTTACTGTATATAGCAAAAATTGCATTTAAAGTACTGAAAAATACTGAAAAAAGCAGCGTGTGTACACGCCCACATCTGAGAACAAGTCTAATCAGCCACAGCTCAAAACACCTGAGTGGACAGGGACTTCATTTAGACAAGACAGGAAGAAAGTGTACCCCTCTTTGGTAGCACTGTGAAAAAGGTCGATTAACAGTCAGAGCTAGCTTACATAAGGATAACGTACCGTTAAGTACTGAGAGCAGGTCATGACCCAGGCAGATGATGAGTTGGAGAGGTACGGCCCAGGCGCCCAAGTAAAGAATGTACATGTAAATATGTAGATATTACATATCTATAATGTTGTAGATATTTCAGTTGTCTGGGGCAGGATAATGGTGGTCTGTGCGTTCGACTGCCAGCTGGAAGGTAATTGATTGTCTGTAGTGAACAGAAGTACAGTAGTTCAACAAAATAACGATAATGAAGTTGGACCTGAATCCAGCTGAGGAGAAGAGCAATACAGCTTATTAGAAGAAAGAACTGAACGTATGTGTGTGTGTGTGTGTGTGTGTGTGTGTGCACGTACTTGTGTGGGTGGATGTCAGTACATCTTTTTCAAACTCTCTTTTAATTGCTCTCTCCATCTATTTGTCTTCCCTCCTACCTTAGTCAGATCTGTGTCTTACTGTAAGATAATTAACAGACGACCAAGTCTCAAACGTAGCACAGGAATATACGGTAGATTACTAATGAAATAAAACGACATGTAAAATCTGTGTTGGCTTTAATAAGTACAGTACATACTGGAAGTAAATACGGGTTAGGCGTGTATAAACAAAACAG
The DNA here is from genome assembly GCA_025447815.1 of Percopsis transmontana. Classification (NCBI taxonomy): domain Eukaryota; kingdom Metazoa; phylum Chordata; class Actinopteri; order Percopsiformes; family Percopsidae; genus Percopsis; species Percopsis transmontana. The sequence continues at coordinate 9,562 of JAOEHI010053956.1, read as the reverse complement.
GGGAAACATGGTGAAAGTCTAAGAAAGGTAAATATAAAATGTCGCTTTGATTTGTTTACTTGGACCTATATAGTTTTATTTATCTATCTTATATATAAAGTATTACTTTTTTTTTTTAATCTATGAAAAGAACATAAATAAAGGAGCCGACAATTTGAATGTAAGAGAAATGTGAAGAGAGATTTAAAAGATGAAGCCACCAGAGAGAAAGATGGAGGGATGAAGTGGAGGAGGGGTTGATAATTGAGTGTCTCTGAACAACAGGAGAGAGGAGAGGAGAAAAAGAGGATGGACAGTTGCTAATAGTCTTTTTGATGTTGGTATTGATCAGACCGAGAGAGAGAGAGGGGGAGGGGGGGGGAACCCGACCCCATGACCCGACACACCACTGATCGAAAGCTAATTCCCTCCATCTTCATCCTCACCTCTGCCTTCATCACACCATCATCATCATCGTCATGGCCGTGTTGTTTGTTTGCCACTAAGCTCTCTCTCTTTCTCTCTCTCCCTCTCTCTATCATCTCATATTTCTTCTCCCCTTCCAACTCTTACTCTTTCTCCAACTTTCCCTCCCTACTTCTCTCCCCTCATCCCTCCCTTCAACAGCGGAGCTTTCTTTCTGGGTCGATATTTAGCGGGCGACACCCCCTCCTCTACAAACATCCAATCAGAGACCTGATGACTCCTGCGTGACATCTGACCCTGCATCTGTGTGTGAGAGCCAGCCAGCCAGACAGACAGACAGACAGACGCAGGACAGTGATGATCCGGTATTTTAGTCAGTAGCAGTGTGTGTGATTGGGGGGTGGGGGTCGTGGTCAGGGGGGTCTGGTGAGAGAACAAAAAGCTATGGTCAGACGATTGCACCGCAAAACAACCGGGCAAAATCATCTCAACAGAGAGTCAATAGGGGGACAGAAAGCTCTTGTTTACCGTCTATAAGGGTTTCTCTAACCTTGTGGTGTCCTGGACCCCCATTTAGAGCCCAGTGTCTACAGGCCCTCTTTACATGAAGCAGCACTTAAAAAGAATCTGATGTGTAGTAAAACTGTTGGCTGCACATCTTTCTTACACCAGAGTAAGACCCCACACTGTTGTTCAGGGTGTTCTTTGGTTCTAACAGCCAGTGTCAACACACTGTGTGTGTGTGTTTTGGGGTGGGTGGGGGGGGTTAATTACTTCTCCAACAAATGACCAGGCACCTCCTCGGCCCTGTAATTACATCTGGCTCCAGGGTTCTCTCCTGTCACCTGTCACCTGTCACCGCCTCCTCTCTGCTCTCCTCCCCTCTCACATGGAAACCATATCTCCTGTCTGACGTGTTTGGGTCTCATTGGTCCTGTTCACCATGTTAACCATGAGAGCCATTTGACAGCCTTTGTCATTATGCGCCTATCAGAACCTCCTGTTCTCTCCCCTCCTCGCTTCTTTTCTCCTCTCCTTTTCTCTTTTCTCCCCTCCAATTCCCCCCTTCCCTAATCTCTTCTTCGCTCCTCTCCTCTCTTCCTCTTCTATTCTTATCTCCTCTCCTATACCCTCTTCTCTTCTAATCTCCCCCCCTCCTCTAGTCTCCTATCCCCTCTTCTCTTCTAATCTCCCCTCCTCTAGTCTCCTATCCCCTCCTCATTTCTCCTTCTATCCTCTCCTCTCCACTATAATGGGTCTAACCTGCACCATGTGTATTTTATTCATGATGTAAGTCGAGGATCTACAGGTAAACAATAAAACAGATCCATCCATGGTTCACCAGACTCTTCTGGTCTGACGAGTGGCAGGAAAACTGGCTACTAACAGGAAGTGACGTCTGAGCACATCAGTAGAAGAATCTAGAATCTAGTTCACATACAATAGATTATTGTGCACATGACCCCTCAAAACTTTTTCACACACACACACGCACACACACACACAAACACGTTAACTTCTGCGGTGCCATTCTGGACACGCCTACAGCTCTATCTCGGCAATAACAATAATTACAGACGCAGAACTAAGGAGAACTTCTCTCATCGACTCATAGATGCCTCTCCTTTCTCCTCCTCTCCTCTGTCAGAAACATACTATTATTGTGACATTATCTGACTCTCTTACAATGCAGTGTCTCTCTCTCTCTCTCTCTCACACACACACACACACACAGACACACACATACACTTTGACAGACTTCCAATGTAAACTTCATGACTAGCAAGTGCAGTAATTATAGGCAAATAACATTTCTATCTTTAGGGGAACATTAATTACACACAGACACACACACGCACGCGCACACTTCGTAGACTTTAATTATATGCAGTTACATGGCTCTTACATTTCATACAGCTAAACGTTACATACATCTAAATCAGCTGACAGTGTGTGACTCCGCACATGCGTGTGCATCCGTGTGTGTGTGTGTGCGCGTCAGCTCCTCTGACAAGCTCACCTGTCCTGACGTCTCCCGGTAAGACCCAGCTTCAGACAAGTAAATTACACAAGGTATTAGATGAAGAAAAGCTGTAATTATAAAAGACCTGTCACCGGCTTTAAACAGGCACTCGTGTCACCTCTGAGGTGCACCTTCCCTGACACGCGCATCAGACATAAAAGTCTGATAAAGAGGGGACTGTTCATATTGAGTTTTAAAATGGCTTCCTTGTAGTGTAGTCCTTGTGTGTAGTGTGAGAGAAAGTGCGCTATCATTCCTAATTTACACTACTTCTACAAGGATGTAGAACAGGTCCACATGTTCACGTTGGCTGGATTGTTAATATGTTTCAGTTCATATTTGTCTACAATGCTACTCAGTCTCGCAGACTGAAATTTGACTGAGGAATCTTGTGAAAACATCAACAGGAAACACTTTGACCAGCAGCGTAGACACGTTACAAGTAGATTGTTAAGGAACATCACCCTGTGCTGCTTCTTTTATAAAGATGTCTATTAAAGGACAACCTCTTCTGGTAAAATAATGTGTGTGTTTGTGTGTGTGTTCATCCTAGCCAACATTGTAAATGTTTAGTGGAATTAATCTAAATGAGCCACATGCATGCACAGACACACATACAGAGCTAATAAACAGAGAGAGAGAAAAAGATAGCAAAACAGAATGGAGGAGAGACAGAAAAGAGTGAGAAATGAGAAGATAAAAAAACTGAGAGATACTCCATTAATTATACACACATGTGCGCTCAAAAGTTTAGAACAAGAAAAAAAATCTGAATGCTAGACTCCTAGAATTATTGTAATCTTAGACTGCCCTCTACTGGAGGATTCATAGCAACAACATCACTTTATTGTGATTTCCGTCCTAGAAAGGGCCAACCCTACCTGTAACTATTATATACTCACTGCTATATTTGGACTATTTTTAATGATGCACCTAACTGAAATCATATTTAGTTAAAAACAACACTCACCCTACGCCTGGAGTCGTTGCATCAGGTCCGTGTGCGGTTTTCATGTTTCATTAAGAGTATTTGATTGACATTTGAGTATTTGATTGACATGCACATTAGCCCATCTCTGCGTTTTTGTCAACAATGACAAAATGGCCATCGTTTGTGTGGAATAAATAGAAATGTGAGGTTCAATACTGTATAAAGAAATCTCATAAAGCAATCTCTGGGTATGAGATCAAGTTATAGATGTGTTTTTTTTTTGGTTCAACAAATACAAATTGTAGATAAATTCCTACTGTCTGTCATTTGGGAACTCTCCTACAGTACATGAAACACACAAAACTGTAGAACACAACAAGATTTGTATATCTGTCGCCACTAAGATATATTAAAAAAGTCTTTCCAACACAGATGCAAAATAATCTACATTTTAGAGAGAAAGAAAAACAGCACCAACTGTTTTTCGCTTTAATAATAGGATTTATAAATCTGTTTGGAACAATAGTAGGACAAACATAAATACCAGATTCTATGATATTAAGGTTTCTGTCTAAAAACCACACGTACAAATACGCTACTCATTATAAAACAAAAACAAGCATTCACAGCACACCTCATAAAAACACTATTCACAAAAGTTCAGCAAATGACTTAAAGTTTACAGACACACATGGACGCGCGCGAGCAAGCGTATACACACACACACACACACACACACACAAACACACAAGCCTCAATTTGTGTGTGTGTCAGAATGTATAAAGTTAAACAGCATTCACAGGTATGTTATTGTTTTATTACTAGCATGCACTGGCTAGGGAACGGCTGGGCACCGGGAAGGCCGCTCATGTTTTCTATATGCTTTCCTGCGAAGTCACCTTCTTTTACCTTTCCAGTCATTAAATACAACTGGCAAAGGTCACTCTCAAACTAATATTTCATAACAACACAGTAATATTAAAACACACTAAAGAAGTCTTAACGTACTGTTGCATGTCTGACCCGCTGGTTTGTTTGCAAAATGCCCTGGTTTTGAGTGGCAGTTTTACTTTAGTATAGATGTGGTCACACAGAGACAGGAAACATCAGGTGAGCATTAGGGAATCGCTGACCACAGGAGATTTTGTCTCTGTTGGTCTGCATTGCTTATGAGCCATTGGATGGATTCTGATTATGATTATGATGGGACTGACTAGACAGAGGGCTGCGTTGTGGTGGCGTTGCCCGGGTAACACTGGGTGATCTCTTCTAGCCTTTGAAGCATGGAGACCTGCGGGAGGGAACAATGTTTGTTCAGTCAGTCACTAACATGACTCATTCATTGCTCATTACTCATTTATAAGTGTGTATAAGTTTTATAAAACCTGCTTTTCAACTTGGCTCATACCAAATGTGTGACTATCTAACCTAGGGGAGATGGGTTGGGCTTGTTCTATTACTGAGATGTTCTACATTCCTTATATATATTTATTTAACATTACAAATATATGATAACGCCTGTGTAGACAGAGTGTTATTAAAACTCTTTATCAGCAGCCCAGGACTAACCAGCGGATCTGGGTCAGCCTGGGACTCCCTCTTGGGTAAACATCGGACCCCAGCGTCTCTCGGCCGGAGGCGGAGCAAATCTTGAGGGGCGGGACTGCAACACCAAGGCCAGCTGCCAATCACCCAGTCAGTAGGATCCTCCCCCATCTCTGAACCACCAACAAGCTGGTAGAACACACACACACACAGCCTTGTAAAACCATCCTGACATCACAAGCTCCGCCTCTACGCCTCTCTATGCTTCACTTCACATGTCACTCTGGGATCTCTCCAATCAGAACCAGAGTTCAGTTGGCGCAGACCGAAAGTGTTCAGAAAATCATCCCATGGGGGCAGAATCATCCCAGTTTGTGGATCACATTTTCCTTGGTTGGAGGAGGTCCAATCATCTGCTAGCATCTGTGTTTGACATTCCCCGTCAAACGTTGGTTGAAGGTGGTCCGATCCCTGCTAATGATTTGATTGACACCTATTGGCACCGCCTCTACGAAAAACAGCTTTGAATGGAGAGTTTCCGGACAGATATGCAGAGGGGAACAAATGGAGGGAACTACCAAGCTCATCTAACACCCAATAGCCACAGCCAACACTGTGATATCACATCACATGGTTCCTGACCAGGAGCCTGTACCTGCAGACAGAAGGGGACCACAGATGTGTTCCACAGCTCAGTGAACCACAGGACAGAGACCTCTGTGTCCATGGGACAGGACAAGAAGATGGCGGGCCCTGCGCAGACAGACAGACACCGTCAGCCCTGTGTGTGTGTGTGTGTGTGTGTGTGTGTGTGTGTGTGTGTGTGTGTGTGTGTGTGTCAGGAGGGCACCATCAACACTAGAAAGGCCACGGCACATTATAATGTCTATCTAATGAACTTGGCCAGCATAAATGCAGTGGTTATAGCCTACCATTAACCTACATGGGTGTCTATGGGTACCTGACTAACTGACAGTTTGGCCATTAACCAACATGACAGCAGAAGGGACCAGTTACCTATGGACGTGTCAGAGGAACCCTGCATTTCAAGGAAGCGGTTGACGTTTCTCCATACTGCCGGCAGCCACTCAACAACCTCAGCCATCTGGGGGTTCTGACAGCGCCTGCTTAACTCCGCCTCCAGGAGCTGTCGCCGTAGAAACCAAGCCAGAAGGTCCTTAAGGGGCTCCCGTTCGTAGGACCACCACACCAAACTGCGTGTCAACAATCACGTAAACAGAGATTTTAGCTAGTAAATATAGAATTTGTTTCAATGCAACATCTACTGCTACATTGACCCTGAGCAAGGCAGCAGTTATTCTCAAGGAAATTCTAGTTTTTGTTTCATAATGGCTCTCCCTGAGAATGGGAAGAGAGCAATCAGTGCTTTAATCTGTTGTCGAGTTGAAATCAGTTGAAATCGGTTGAAATTATACCACATCAGCGGTAGTTTGACGTCATCATCTGACATGTTATCAGAGTTAATTGGCTGTTGCGTGAAACTAGTTCCACAAAGTTGAGAGTTTTGCAACTGTTGCGGCTGAGTATAAGACAAGTTTCAAGTGTGTTGCAGAGGGCTTTACACCATGCAATTCAATTGCAACTTATTTTTACCTAAGTTTCACCATGTAAAGCCAGCCTTTCCGTATTAAGGAACAGGTCGGGGTTAGACAACCTCCTCAAGGATGCTTACAGTTAGGCCAACTCCCAGGCTCAAACCCATGACCTTCAAACACCCAGTCAAACACCCAGACTAGACTATCCTGCCCCCACGTTAGATTTAGTTTAGGTTATTATATTTGTATTATTATTATTGTTATTTTATTTTTAATTTGTTATATTTTTCTATCTGGTGTTAGCCATTGTCTTAGTGCCAACAGGAAGTGTTTGAATGGTGATCATGTGATGTGTTACCAATATAACACACTGTGACATGTTTACCTGTGCTGGAGGTGTGTCTGCAGCGTGGGACAACAGGAGGCTGGTCTCATGGTGCCAACAATGTACGGACTGAACACAACACAACACAACACAACACAACCCAGAGCCCATGAGACTGAGACATTATCCATATACATGTGCTCTTGTTTGTATGATTTTGGGTTCATAGAAATAATAAGTGGCTATGTCAATATAACAATATATGACCATACCATCAAACACTATTAAATCATATCCACATTCACCTGTGTGTGTGTGTGTGTGTGTGTGTGTGTATGTGTGTGTGTGTGTGTGTATGTGTGTGTACTTACCAATGGCGGTGGGAGGAGCTCAGCAGCTCCCTGAGCATCTCCGGGGCTGATGGTATTTGGTGGAGGTTCTTTACAATTGCCACCAGGGGGAGCCCTGCTCCCACACTACGGCGCTGAGAGGACAGCTCAGACAGGAAACTATGGAGTTGCTGTGTATGAAAACAGACACATGGGCACGGGCACACACACACACACACACACACACACACACACACACACAACCACCCACCCACCCACCACCACCAAAGCTGAGAGGAAACCCCGGAAACTCCACGTACACACCTGGCTGCCGTTGCCATGACAACTGAAGGTCGCGATGATCCCCGGCCGGACCTCTAGCCCCGCCCCCCGTACAATGTGTCGAGCCAGCCGTCGGGCCAGGAAACTCTTCCCCGTGCCGCTAGCTCCTGATAGGATGACACACCTCTCCTCCTGCAGCTGGCGGATGTAATGGTGCATTGTGGGTAGCGGTACCAGCGTAGCAAACGCCAGACTGTCAGCACAGTGGTCAGAGCAGTCTGCAGGACAAGAGTCTGATTACAATGCTGTACTGGAGAAGCTCATCGGTGATTTAATAACATCAGCAGATCAGACAGACAGAGAGACAGAGAGAGACAGACAGACATACAGAGAGAGAGACAGAGAGAGAGAGACAGAGAGAGACAGACAGACAGTAGTCAGCGAGGAAGACAGTGTCATCCTTCAGAGATAGATACTGTGCATAAATACAGTATCTATTGTAGTAGGCTACAGGAGAGACGAGCACTTCTTAAACTAGCCCCTGGAAAAGTAAGTACTTCATATATATACAGTGTGTGTGTATATATATATACAGTGTGTATATATATATATATATATATATATATATATACACTGCTCAAAAAAATGTCAATTAATGTGACACTGGAGAGGCAACAGCAAGACATCCCCCAAAAAGGGAATGGTTTTTCAGGTGGTGGCCACAGACAATTGCTCTCCCCTTATACTTCCTGAATCCTGACTGACACTTCGCTAGTTTTGCGTTTTGCTAGTGTCTTTGTCACTACTGGTAGCATGAGGCGCTACCTGCAGCACAGGCAGCCCAGGCATGGAGGAGATACCAGGAGCTGTAGAAGGGCATCAACCCAGCAGCAGGACCAGTATCTGCTCCTATGTGCGGAGTAACAGGAGGAGCACTGCTAAAGCCCCACAAAACGACCTGTAGCGGGCTACTGGTGTGCATGTCTGACCAAACTGTCAGAAACAGACTCTATGAGGGTGACATGACGGCCCACGTCCTCTAGTGGGACCTGTTCTCACAGTCCAGCACTGTGCAGCTAGATCACCAGAATTGGCAGGTCCGTTCTCTCAGATGAGAGCAGGTTCACACTGAGCACATGTGACAGACGTGAAAGAGTCTGGAGAAGCCGTGGTGAACGTTATACTGCCTGGAACACCATCCAGCATGACTGGTTTGCCGGTGGGTCAGTGATGGTCTGGGGAAGCATATCCTTGGAAGGTTGCACAGACCTCCACGTGCTAGCCAACGGTACCCTGACTGCTGTTAGGTACCGGGATGAAATCCTCAGACCCATCGTCAGATCTTGCGCAGGTGCAGTGGGTTCCTCCTGGTGCAGGACAATGCCCGGCCTCATGTAGCCAGTGTGTAGGCAGTTCCTGGATGACGAAGGCATTGATGCCATTGACTGGCCCTCACGTTCCCCAGACCTGAATCCAATTGAGAACCTCTGGGATGTTATGTATCAGTGCATCAAATGCCGCCAAGTAGCAAGTAGCACCACAGACTGTCCAGGAGCTCGCTGATGCCCTGAGCCAGGTCTGGGAGGAGATCCCCCAGGACACCATCCGCCGTCTCATCAGGAGCATGCCCAGACGTTGTCGGGAGTGCATACAGGCACGTGGGGGCCATACACACTACTGAGTGTGTAACAGTAATAAAACAACACTCCTAACTGAGCACCCCTCATCTTTAGCCCAGGTTACAACCTTATTGACCCCCTTTACAGCACATTGTAACTGTTACAGTATGTTATGTTTATTATAGCTGCATGCAGGTAAATGCAACAATAAAACAGAAGGATGGGCGTAAGCAGATAGCAGGGGTGGGAACAGCCTGTGATTTCAATTGTTTACTTTGATTTTCGGTGCGAGTTTGAATCCAGCCCTCAAGGGGTTGGTGATTTTGGTTTCCATTGACCGTTATTACGTCATTTTGTTCAACGAATTACACAATGTACAGGAAAGATTTTGATATTGTTTGATTTCAAGATAGTCTAGTGGTCTGGGTGTTGGACTCTCAGAAGGTCGTGGGTTCAAGCCCCAGAGTTGGCCTACCTGTAAGAATCCTTGAGCAAGATGCATAAACCCTAGCTGTTCCCTTAATTTTTGTATATATATATATATATA